>WNWK01011793.1:0-62783 GCA_009830355.1 Cherax destructor | reverse complement strand
ACTATCTTGGGTTATCCGGGGTTAACCCCTGGGGGGGTTAAAAAAATCGGGGAAAATCTTATTTTACCCTACACTTATTCAACCATTTATCAGTCGTTATCATCCGCCCCATAAAATAATTGGGATATTGAACAACATTGATGAAGACCCTATTAATGCTACAGACTTCACCCAATTTGTTCCTTATTTGACTTCTACCTCATTTTTTTGTATATAGTTCTACTGTTTCTAAGTATGTCCTAGAATTTGCATTGATAAAGCCACTGGATGGCGAAACGTCTACAATAAAGATACCCAGATGTTGCACATGTGTCTAAATTTTTCAATTTGTCGGTGTTGTATATCGTTCATGCACGACACTTCGTATGTTTATTTCCGGTACGTTTCGCCTGCACCGTTGGCTTCCGTTGGCAACTAATGTGACATTTTATTGTGGCAACGCTTCGCTCTCCAGGAGCTTTGTCAAGTAGCGGCTTGATGAAGCTCCTGGAGAGGGGGGTGTAGATTCGCCGGCCCTGGCTCCCTGTCGTGGGAGTGTCTGAGACCTAACTCTCCCATGGGAGGAGTTACAAGTACCTCCTCATCGTTGGGACCAACTGTCCCCAGGCCTAGCCACATTCCCCGCCCACACGGGGCTCGTAGGGAGAAGCTAGGTCTCTCTGGTCTGCCGAGTTCCCCGCCCCGTAGGAGGTAAGTGGAAGGGCAGTCTTAGGAGCTGCAGATGGTAGCAAACTCCAGCTTTGGCACCTACCCTGCCCTAGAAAGGCTGGGCATGGTCGATCCTTCTGGAGAGCGAAACGTTGCGGCGTGACCCTTACAGTTTTAGCGTTTTCATATTTTGTTATCTTCTTGTTGAGGGCAAGTTAGGTATTTATTAACCAACATTTTGTACTGTATCTTCTGAATACTTATTAAGTATTCTTATATTACAAAATTTTTTTTTTATTATGTGTAATTAAAAAAATTTACTAAAAATATAAATATTTAAAGGTTTTAATTAGGTTAACATATAAATCCCAGGATTTTAATTTCAAACAATTTTATAGCAATATGTATAAGAAATTAATGAATATGCTATACTTGTATACATGGTTAAGAATACTTGCATATTTTTAGAGCACTTATGTGCTAATATAGACCATATTGATGGAGGGGGTTCCGGGGGTCAACGCCCCCGCGGCCTGGTCTGTGACCAGGCCACAGTGATCAATCTGGAGGAAATGTCGTGGCAGAAAGTTGCATAATTAACCTTGGGTATCAATACATTGTTCACATAATGTAACTCAGTGCTTTTAAGGGGCACCTAGTTCCTTTCCTCGGATCAAACCTAATTACCTCTTGACTTCTAGACCACCTTCTGAACCCTATGGGTTTATTTCTTTAGCCACACGGGTTTTGTGAGCCTTGTGAGTTGACCTCTTCATAGCGAATATTCGGTATTAACTAATTTGTTTTAGTCACTACGTGATGCCAGGGATATGGGGATACCTTTCTCGATAATTCGAGAATGGTATCAACATATCCCTCAAGTTTAGCCCCTCTTGATCAATGATCCAAGAAAGGTATCCTTGTATCCCTCGAGTATACCGCCTCTTCCTGGAGTTTACCTGGAGAGAGTTCCTGGGGTCAACGCCCCTGCGGCCCGGTCTGTGACCAGGCCTCATGTTGGATCAGAGCCTGACCAACCAGGCTGTTACTGCTGGCCGCACGCAGTCCAACGTACGAACAACAGCCCGGCTGGTCAGGTACCGACTTCAGGTGCCTGTCCAGTGCCTGCTTGAAGACAGCCAGGGGTCTATTGGTAATCCCCCTTATGTATGCTGGGAGGCATACATGGGATACATGGCATACATGGGATGCCACCTTCCCTAACGGGAAGGTGGCATCCCAGAGAGGCCTAGCATCTATCTACCTCCATGCCTTGTGCTGGTGGGGAATGTGGCTAGGCCTGGGGCCTGTTGGTCCCGCCGATGAGAGGTATCCCCTGAGAGGTAGCCCCTGACACTTATTGTGTTGTCTCTCAACGTGCTAGTGGCACCTCTGCTTTTCATTGGGGGGATGTTACATCGTCTGCCGAGTCTTTTGCTTTCGTAGGGAGTGACACTCGTGTGCAAATTTGGTACTAATCCCTCTAGGATTTTCCAAGTGTATATAATAATGTATCTCTCCCGCCTGCGTTCCAGGGAGTACAGGTTTAGGAACTTCAAGCGTTCCCAGTAATTGAGGTGGTTTATCGCAGTTATGCGTTCCGTGAAGGTTCTCTGTACATTTTCTAGTTCAGCAATTTCACCCGCCTTGAAAGGTGCAGTTAGTGTGCAGCAATATTCCAGCCTAGATAGAACAAGCTACCTGAAAAGTGTCAACATGGGCTTGGCATCCCTGGTTTTGAAGGTTCTCATTATCCATCCTGTCATTTTTCTGGCAGATGCGATTGCTACAGTGTTATGGTCCTTGAAGGTGAGATCCTCTGTCATGATCACTCCCAGGTCTTTGACATTAGTTTTTCGCTCTATTGTGTGGTTTTAATTTGTTTTATACTCCAATGAGATTTTAATTTCCTCACGTTTTCCATATCGGAGTAATTGAAATTTCTCATCATTAAACTTCATATTGTTTTCTGCAGCCCATTTAAAGATTTGGTTGATGTCTGCTTGGAGTCTTGCAATGTCTTCAATGGTGGACACTGTCATACAGATTCGGGTGTCATCTGCAAAGGAAGACACAGCACTGTGACTTATATCCCTGTCTATGTCCGATATGAGGATGAGGAACAGGATGGGAGCGAGTACTGTGCCTTGTGGAACAGAGCTTTTCACTGTAGCCGCCTCAGACTTTACTCTGTTGACTACTACTCTTTGTGTTCTACTTGTTAGGAAATTATAGATCCATCTACCAACTTTTCCTGTTATTCCTTTATCACGCATTTTGTGTGCTATTACACCATGGTCACACTTGTCAAAGGCTTTTGCAAAGTCTGTGTATATAACATCTGCATTATGTTTGTCTTCTAGAGCATCCAGAACCTTGTCGTAGTGGTCCAGTAGTTGGGACAGACAGGAGCGACCTGCTCTAAACCCATGCTGCCCTGGGTTGTGTAATTGATGGTTATCTAGATGAGTGGCGATCTTGCTTCTTAGAACCTCAGAGGTCTAAGAAATTTATCATAGTTTCCCTTAAGTTTATTCCTTCATCCTCAGTTATCCGAGAAAGATGTCCTGAAATTTGATATACTGTTTTGTCCTGATGATTTCATCATAAATATAAATTGTATTAAATTAAAGTGGGTTGATATAGTTTAGATATTTCATTTATAATATTGTTTAATTTATATATTGAATAAAAATTTAGATTATTGTATATAAAATAAAAAACAATAATTATAGAATTAAACTACACACTACTAAGAGGTACCATAATAGTAGTTAAACTGTTGGGTTTAGTCCTGACTCTTTCTCTTCTACTTAAGCTCTTCCTCTCACCGGCTATTCTTCTTCTGTCCCCACTTCCCCCTCGCCCCTAGTGGGTCCTTACCTGAGAGTCTGAACTAACTAACTAAGAGGTAACAGCTAATCATAGTAGTTAGACTGTTGGGTTTAGTCCTGACTCTTTCTCTTCTCCTACAGCTCTTCCTCTCACCGGCTATTCTTCGTCTGTCCCCAATTCCCCCTCGCCCCTAGTGGGTCCTTACCTGAGAGTCTGAACTGAACTGAACTAAGAGGTAAAGACCCGGGCTGGGAGATTTCCCGGTGAATCAACACCTACCAAGAGGTCAATCACCATGCCCATCCCTTCTAGGGCAGGGTAGGTGCCAAGGCTGGAGCTTGCTACCATCTGCGGCTCCACCGCTGAGGGGTATCCCCCTCCCATGGGAGACTTCGGTCTCTGCTACTCCCACTCCAGGGAGCCGGAGCTGGGTCGCCATCTGGTAAAGACCCGGGCCGGGAGATTTCCCGGTGAATCAACACCTCCACTACTAAGAATCAAGAGGTCGATAACCATGCCCAGCCCTTCTAGGGCAGGGTAGGTGCTAAGGCTGGAGCTTGCTACCATCTGCAGCTCACAAGCCTGCCCTTCCCGTTAGGGAAGGTGGCATCCCAGAGAGGCCTAGCATCTATCTACCTCCATGCCTTGTGCTGGTGGGGAATGTGGCTAGGCCTGGGGCCTGTTGGTCCCGCCGATGAGAGGTATCCCCTCCCATGGGAGACATAGGTCTCTGATACTCCCACGCCAGGGAACCGGAGCCGGGTCGCTGTTACAAAATGACACGATATCTATTAATAATAGATATCTCCAGCGAACACTAGAAAGGATAGCCCTTCTAGCATCCAGCCTGTTACTGGGCTTTTGCAACAAAGTCAGTATCCTGGTTCAGTTATCCGACATATTATATAGTTTAAGGGGATTGCAACTGATAGGGTACTAACCAAAGTAAATGATTTAAAAGATTTATTAACAAAGTGAGAAAATCTAGGGTAGCAAAGTAAATCAAATATAAAGATATTAATCAAGATATCAATTAGGTTAATTAGGAGGGTAGCTCCTACACTGCTCTCATATACAATAAGTCTGTGCTGAGGGTACATATATATCAATGACTCAGAAGTACCATCAGGTACAATGCCAGTAATTACAATAATATATACAAATAAGAATAAATGTGTGTATGAGTGTGCTCCGGTAACTCTAAGACTCGACTCAACCAGTGTACGACAGAACAACTCTAAAGCTAGCTGTACTAAACTGACAATCTGAACAGCTTGATTGTACAGTAAAATGACCACTTCGCCGAACGGCAATAGAACAGGCAACAGCAACACAGCGTCAGGAACAAAGAGATAGAAAATCGACCCTAACTGGGGACCATCAGTAGATCCTCCAAAACAGTCATAAACTCCCTTTCTACTGAAACTAGGTTCAGCATAAAATCCCCAACTGTGGCGGTGCACAGATGCCTTGTCGAAGTAGGTCCAGAGCTATAGCTTGAGACCTGAGTTGTATCAGAGTGTCAAAGTGACACACAACCCAGAACAACGTCGAATAATCACTGTCTAGTCTATTCTCTGTGAACAGAGTTACACAGAGTTCTGAGAAGTATGATTCGCCTCACCCACGAATGCATACTCTACCCAACAGAGTCTAATGTCGAGAAAACAAGAAGAAATGGAGTGAGGTGTTGCCTCGACGAGGGTCAACAGGCCAGAGAGAGAGGAAGGAGGAACAACCACCCAGCTCAGGTGTGTCCAGAGACTGACTCCTCCCAGCAACTAGACGCCGGCAGCGTAACAGTCGTTTGCCAACACCAAGGCAGTTACTACACACTCTCGAGCACAACATAAAATATTACATCCTACCTAATAGTTAAATAAAAGTCTAATAATAATATAAAGCAAGATATTAACGATTTAGCTATTATCGAGAATATCAGCAATATAAAATTATAGAAAATGGAAATATACATTATATACATTGAGGCCCAGTTCAAGGGGCGCAATAGTCGCCGTCTGGTAAAGACCCAGGCCGGAATTCCCGGTGAATCAACACCTCACCCAAGAATCAAGGTCGATCACTATGCCCACCCCTTCTAGGGCAGGGTAGGTGCCAAGGCTGGAGCTTGGCTCGCAAGCCTGCCCTTCCCATCAGCCTCCTTGGGGCAGGGAAGGTGGTAGACCAGAGAGGCCTAGCGTTTATCTGCCTCGTGCTGGTGGGGGAATGTGGCTAGGCCTGGGGCCAGTTGGTTCCGCTGCTGAGGGGTACCCCCTCCCATGGGAGACATAGGTCTCTGATACTCCCACGCCAGGGAGCCAGAGCCGGGTTGCCATCTGGTAACGACCTGGGCCGGGAGAATTCCCGGTGAATCAACACCTCCTCCTCCAAGAATAACAACAATCAAGAAAAATTGAGAACTATGCCCATCCCTTTTAGGGCAGGGTAGGTGCAACAGTTGGAGTTTGCTACCATCTGCAGCTCACAAGACTGCCTTTCCCATCAGCCTCCCTGGGGCGGGGAAGATGGCAGACCAGAGAGGCCTAGCTTCTCCCTACGAGTCCCGTGAGTGCGGGGAACGAGGCTAGGCCTGGGGACAGTTGATCCCAACGATGAGGAGGTACTTGTACCTCCTCTCATGGCAGACATAGGTCTCAGACACTCCCACGACAGGGGGCCGGGTCGGGAGAGTTCCGGCGAGGAGGTGGAGGTGTTGATTCACTGGGAATTCTCCCGGCCCGGGTCTTTACCACATGGCGACCCTGCTCCGGCTCCGGCTCCCTGGCGTGGGAGTGTCAGAGATCTATGTCTCCCATGGGAGGGGATACCTCTCATCGGTGGGACCAACTGGCCCCAGGCCTAGCCACATTCCCCACCAGCACGAGGCATGGAAGTAGATAGATGCTAGGCCTCTCTGGTCTGCCACCTTTCCTAACGGGAAGGGCAGGCTTACGAGCTGCAGATGGTAGCAAGCTCCAGCCTTGGCACCTACCTTGCCCTAGAAGGGCTGGGCATGGTGATCGACTCCCAGTTCCGGCGAGGTGGTGTTGATTCACCGGGAATTCTCCCGGCCCGGGTCTTTACCAGATAGCACCCGGCTCCGCTCCTGGCGTGGGAGTGTCAGAGACCTATGTCTCCCATGGGAGGGGATACCCCTCATCGGCGGGACCAACTGGCCCCAGGCCTAGCCACATTCCCCACCAGCACGAGGCAGATAGATGCTAGGCCTCTCTGGTCCACCTTCCCTAACAGGAAGGACAGGCTTACGAGCTGCAGATGGTAGCAAGCTCCAGCCTTGGCACCTACCCTGCCCTAGAAGGGCTGGGCATGGTGATCGACTCCCAGTTCCGGCGAATCTAAACCCCCCACTCAAGAAAAATGCAAATTACAGAATAAAGCTACACTATACGTACATGTAAAAGAAAATAGCTTTTTATTCATAGGCCTGCTGCAATGTTCCTCCATTATTATAATTATTCATTATTCTTTTTGGTTTGTTTCTTCTGCCAGTTTACGTTCCTAACCTCCCCCACCACTCACATGTTATCTTCCACACTGCCTCTTATCTCAGTCTCTTATCTCGGTCTAATAAGTTATAAAGTTCATTCCATTATTGTGGATGAAATGCCGCTGAGTATTTCATTTAATCTGTCGACTCTACACCTGGTCTTCCAAATATTAATGAATCGAGTATTGCACTAATGTTTTGCGCTTCCCACAGAGGAAAAACAATTCGCAACATTCCTCAACTGTAAGAGCAACACTGGTGAAGAAATGGCAAATGAAGCAGTGGATTAACCGTGCCAAGTTTGCAATATAACTTTCTCAAGACGCAGAGGCAAATCTTATGACGACGCTGCCAACACTCAGGACGTTATCAAGGAAAGCATCGGAAGATTTTAGAAATGAACAAACCATACACAAATAACCCGAACGTAGGAGAGAGAAAAGCTTACGACGACGTTTCGGTCAGACTTGAACCATTTACAAAGTCACACTAACACAAAAGAGTGAGAGAGTCAGTATAATCAAACCATATTCCCTTGCTGCACCCACAGTCTTCCTCAATGATGTGTTGTTGACTGCTGCTCTGTGGCAGTAAATCTTTTTCTCAACAGTCCGGTTAATTTATGCATTTTTCTTTGCCTCGACTACCGATAGGCAGTTTTTAAAACATATCTGGGCAATGTTCGTGTGTTAAATTTTTGGAGGTACACCTCTCCACTCACTCAAAAATTCTGATCCACTGAACCCAACCCAGACTTCTTTAATTTTGCAGACATACTGTATATAAACCAGCATACTGTATATAAACCAGCATACTGTATATAAACCAGCATACTGTATATAAACCAGCATACTGTATATAAACCAGCATACTGTATATAAACCAGCATACTGTATATAAACCAGCATACTGTATTAAAACGTATTTATAATCTGATTGGCCATTGTTTCTTCTAATCCTCATTACTAAATATTAAATCACTCTACAGGCTACATAGATACTTGTTAATGGTTAAAAATGGCAATAACTGGTGAGAAACGTAAGTGAATACGATAATGGTACTGAATACCGACAAGTTGATAATTAGGACACATGTACAACAGTTAGGTATCTTTATTCTGAAACGTTTCGCCTACACAGTAGGCTTCTTCAGTCGAATATAGAGGCAGCAGAAGCTGCCTCATCTCACCAGTTATTGCCGTTTTTCACCATTATATCATCGAGAAACATGAGTTTACCTTACTGACGGTGCGCCTGTGTCCCACGACGAGCTCTTTACACACAAGTACCAGGTCAAATTATATCCTTCAGACCCCACCTACGGTAATATTCCCCTTCCCCAAGTCCTCTAGAAGTATCCCCAGGTATACCTTTCCACCTGCACCTCCAAGAGGTATCCCCAGGTATACTTTTCACCCTCATCTTGTTTTTTATACAAAAGTTTAGAGGCTAAGAGCTGTTATCTCACCTCAGTTCATTTCAAAGTTTATCCCTAAGGTTATGTAAGCATCCCAAACATTACGAAAAATTATAATATAAAAACTCTGTGATATATCAAACAATTATGTGAAAAAGACAAAAATCATTTTTCAAGGTACAATGGAGTTAAAATTAAGATGATCTTTCCATAATCTAAAGGAAACTAGCCTTCACATGACGGTAGATGGTGCCAGGAGAACTCTTCCAGCCAGGTGGTACTGGTAGCCAGGTGGTGCTGGAGTCCAGGTGGTGCTGGAGTCCAGGTGGTGCTGGAGTCCAGGTGGTGCTGGAGTCCTGGTGGTGCTGGAATCCAGGTGGTGCTGGAGAACAACACTATATATAATGAACCTAAACATGTTGGGCAAAAAAAAAAAAACTCACGCTAAATCAGCATGTGTCATTGGCACTTCCTGAGAACATCGACACTTCCAGTATACATCGACACTTCCAGTATACATCGACACTTCCAGTATACATCGACACTTATAGTATACATCGACACTTCCAGTATACATCGACACTTCCAGTATACATCGACACTTCCAGTATACATCGACACTTCCAGTATACATCGACACTTATGCACTTGTAACACTTTTGGATCAATGACACTCACGGATTACCGGCACTAATATATCATCAACACTTCAATATCATCAATACTTTAACAATGTCAACACAACATCAACACTCCCGTGTCATCAACTTAGTGTATATAAACAGTCTTGTTGTACGTATAACAGTTGCTTGATTAAACAGGTTTAAAGCTTATCGACTCCACGACTACCAGCCATGAATACTTAAATCCCTAAGAACTGTCAGTGTATATAGTACACTGACAAACATACACCTCTCGATGTACAAAACCAGGATTGTACACTGAGTACCTGACGTCCCTCTTACACAGAGAGCACCACTCTCCACACTAAGATACTAAACTTCCACTTCCCACCTCTGAAACTGCTCATGAACTCTGGTCTCGAAGCTGGTTGGTTAATGGGGGCGGTTTGAAGCCTGTCGACAACACTAGGGCCATCAAAGGCTGCGCGTAACCTTTTCACCACCACGGTGCCCAGTGGCCTGGTGGCTAAAGCTCTCGCTTCACAGCCAGGGTCCGTGTTCGATTCCCGGCGAGGGTAGAAACATTGGGCGTGTTTCTTTACACCGGTTGTCTATGTTCCTCATCAGTAAAATGGGTACCTGGGTGTTAGTGAACTGGTGTGGGTAGCATCCTGGGACAAAACTGACCTAATTTGCGGGAAATGCTCAGCATAACAAGGGGCTTTCTATATAGTAGTATGTCATTGATGTCAGCTAGGCCTGTATACCATGTACATGTAGGAATAAAAATATTATTAATCCCTAAAATAAGGATTAAAGAAAACTCTCAAACATATATACACAAAGGAATACACTTCACTGTATATACCCCCTGTAAGGAGTCGAAGACTCCATCTCTCACCAATAAACCGTAAACTTTGATGTTTCTTGCGAACCTACCAACATCAAACACTTCTCCCTTGATGCTATTCACATTAATCTTGCTAAATGGTATTCAGCATATATGTATATAGGCAGCATAACTGCAGTAAGACATGCGACGTGAGGCACCAGGCATCAGACTCTTGTGCAAGTTTTGGGTATATTTATTGTTGACTGAAACGTTTCGCTTACGCAGTAGGCTTCTTCAGTCAAATACAACGCTTCAGTCAACCAAAAAAGATACCCAGTAGGCTTCTTCAAACTCAATGCTTCAGTCAACAAATGAAACATACCTAGTAGACTTCTTCAGTCAAATATAACACTTCAGTCAACAACTCTCTAGGCTGGAATACTGCTGTACACTGACGGCCGCCTTCAAGGCTGGCGACATTGCTGACCTGGAGAGTGTACAAAGAACTTTCACATCACACACAAGTACGATAAGGCACCTAAATTACTGAGAACGGTTGAAGGTCCTTGATCTGTATTCCCTGGAACGCAGGCGAGAGAGATACATGATATTATACACTTGGAAGGTCCTGGAGGGATTGGTACCAAACCTGCACACGAAAATCACTGCATATGAAAGCAAAAGACTCGGCAGGAGATGCAACATTCCCCCAATGAAAAGCAGGGTGCCACGAGTACACTGAGAGACAACACAATAAGTGTCCGGGGCCCAAAACTGTTCAACTGCCTCCCAACATACATTAGGGGGATTACCAATAGACCCCTGGCTGTCTTCAAGAAGGCACTGGACAGGCAGTAACAGCCTGGTTGATCAGACCCTGATCCACCATGAGGCATGTTCTCAGACCGAGCCGCGGGGGCGTTGACCCCCGAAACCCTCTCCAGGTACACTCCAGGTAAACAATAAAGATACCCAACCCTTGCACATGTGTCTTACTTTTCAGTTTTTAGATATTATATACCATTTAACAGAGTGTGGTTTACTTGAGGTTCTTATGGTTCACAAGGGAAGGGTTCGTTGTCTTCCAGTGCAAGATGAGGCTTCAATTATTGGTTTAAATTCATTCTTCTTTATTGCTTCTATCCCTCATTTTATTTATTCAATTTATATTTGTTAAATATAATTATTTGTCAAATAATCCGCTGTGTATTTTGTTAGGTTTGTGAGTGTAAGACAAACACTTTTGTCAGAGTAATACTCATAATCACCTTAAAACATCGACCATTCTGCCTCATAAGAAAGTTGAGCTGTAGCTCCTGTCCTCCTGGTTTTTGAGGTAGAGAGGGCCGGGGATTAAGCGAAACGTCGAGAGTATTCTAATATACCGAGGCTTATTAGCTGTACAGTAGCACCTGTCTGTAAAGTTTACGGGCAGCCTTATAACCCTAGTGCAGTCGCTAGGCTTCAAACCCCTCATTAGCCAATAAACCAACGTTCGCGGTGTCTTACCCAAGATGAGGGAAATGCCTTCCTAGGATCAACAAGGAATCGAAACTCATCTATATTAAATCACAATGACCTGACGGCAAAAAGAGTTTTCGGCCGCATTCAGAGGTGAAATTCATATATTTTTATACAGAAAAACACACATGTAGACGCGAAAAAAGACAACAGGACCAACAACAAGTGGACAGAAGGAAGTGACAGGTCACAAAATGTGCAAGACTGAACAGGCGGCAGTGAGACAGATTTATAACAGAAGCAGCAAGACTGAACAGGAGGCAGTGAGACAGATTTATAACAGAAGCAGCAAGACTGAACAGGAGGCAGTGAGAAAGGTAACAGAAGCAAGACTGAAACATTAATTTTCTTTTAATTATTTTGGTTTTCGTTTCTGCTGTTTTCAAGGTTAGAATAATGTGTGTTCAGCTAAGAGTTATATTGAGTGATGTTTGGATAATCTAAATGTCACAATTATATTTTAAATGGATTCTCATCATGTTGAGACACATTGGTGAGTTTCAAGTTGCTGAAGGTTGAGAATGATAAAGACATGTGTAACAGTTGGGTATCTTATTGTGTTTTATCCTTTACTTATCGGTGTTTTATACCATTATCAGCATAACGTTGAGAATCCTTTGCTTCTGGCTACGCTGTTTACAGGTGATAGGTGACAATGATTAATTCACAATTTACTCTCACCTTCAGGAAAAAATGGTCTAGAGGACGTTTCGGTGAGTCCTGGACCATCGTCAGATAGAAACAGCATCTAAACCTTACTAAGTGCTGGTTTTTATGAATTGTTCCAGATACCTAAAGCTGGACAGACACCTATAGTCAGTACCAGATCAGCCGGGCTGTGGTTCGTACGTTGGACTACGTGCAGCAAGCAGTAACAGCCTCGTTGATCAGGCCCTGATCAACCGGCAGTCATGGTCATGGACCGCTCCGCAGGGGCGTAGATCCACTGTGACTTTCGGTTTTCCATTTATGACCAGATTTTCCGACATAGTCATCAACAGAGACTTAATAATGACATGAGACGAGACACAAACGAAAGGTTTAAGTGACTAAGACTTGAAACATCGCCAGGATCTGTTCAGGCAGAACATGAACAGTCTGCAATATCAATATAACTAAAGAGTGATATGCAAAGACGACAAAAAATACATTACCAAGTGGAAAAAGACTTGTGATTACCAGTGAATAAGAACTTGACACTTTCTGCCCCGTCACTGACCACTCGTCACATCATCCTATCAACTGTTTCCTGTCAACTGACCATTTATAAAATATTACTTCTTCCCACAACATTATATTCACACCATAGATCCATATACTGGTGCTAACACTAACACTGTGCTAACACTAACACACTGTGCTAACACTAACACACTGTGCTAACACTAACACACTGTTCTAACACTAACACTGTGCTAACACTAACACACTGTGCTAACACTAACACACTGTGCTACACTAACACACTGTGCTAACACTGCAACCACACTGTGCTAACACTAACACACTGTGCTAACACTAACATCACTGTGCATCTTCCAACACTAACACACCTGTGCTAACACAAACATTGCTAACTAACCACTGTGCTAACACTAACACACTGTGCTAACACTAACACACTGTGCTAACACTAACACACTGTTCTAACACTAACACTGTGCTAACACTAACACACTGTGCTAACACTAACACACTGTGCTAACACTAACACACTGTGCTAACACTAACACACTGTGCTAACACTAACACACTGTGCTAACACTAACACACTGTCTACACTAACACTTCAACACACTGTCTAACACTAACACACTGTGCTAACACTAACACACTGTGCTAACACTAACACACTGTGCTAACACTAACACACTGTTCTAACACTAACACACTGTGCTAACACTAACACACTGTGCTAACACTAACACACTGTTCTAACACTAACACACTGTGCTAACACTAACACACTGTGCTAACACTAACACACTGTGCTAACACTAACACACTGTGCTAACACTAACACACTGTTCTAACACTAACACACTGTTCTAACACTAACACACTGTTCTAACACTAACACACTGTTCTAACACTAACACACTGTGCTAACACTAACACACTGTGCTAACACTAACACACTGTTCTAACACTAACACACTGTTCTAACACTAACACACTGTGTAACACTAACACACTTCTAACACTAACACTGTGTAACACTAACACACTGTTCTAACACTAACACACTGTGCTAACACCTAACACACTGTTCTAAACACCTAACACACTGTGCTAACACTAACACACTGTGCTAACACTAACACACTGTGCTAACACTAACACACTGTGCTAACACTAACATGCACTTCAACACTAACACACTGTGCTAACACTAACACACTGTGCTAACACTAACACACTGTGCTAACACTAACACACTGTTCTAACATTAACATTCACTAAACGTCTAACACTAACACACTGTTCTAACACTAACACACTGTGCTAACACTAACACACTGTGCTAACACTAACACACTGTGCTAACACTAACACACTGTTCTAACACTAACACACTGTGTTAACACTAACACACTTCAACACTAACACACTGTTCTAACACTAACACACTGTGCTTAACACTAACACACTGTGCAACACTAACACACTGTTCTAACACTAACACACGTGTACACACACTGTTCTAACACTAACACACTGTGCTAACACTAACACACTGTGCTAACACTAACACACTGTCTAACACTAACACACTGTCTAACACTCAACACACTGTGCTCAACACTAACACACTGTTCTAACACTAACACACTGTGCTAACACTAACACACTGTTCTAACACTAACACACTGTGCTAACACTAACACACTGTGCTAACACTAACACACTGTGCTAACACTAACACACTTGCAACACTAACACACTGTTCTAACACTAACACACTGTTCTAACACTAACACACTGTGCTAACACTAACACACTGTTCTAACACTAACACACTGTTCTAACACTAACACACTGTGCTAACACTAACACACTGTTCTAACACTAACACACTGTTCTAACACTAACACACTGTGTTAACACTAACACACTGTGCTAACACTAACACACTGTTCTAACCTAACACACTGTGCAACACTAACACACTGTGCAACACTCAACACACTGTGCTAACACTAACACACTGTCTAACACTAACACACTGTTGTTAACACTAACACACTGTCCTAACACTAACACACTGTTCAACACTCAACACACTGTGCTAACACTAACACACTGTTCTAACACTAACACACTGTGTCTAACACTAACACACTGTCTAACACTAACACACTGTGTCTAACACTCAACACACTGTGCTAACACTAACACACTGTCCCAACACTAACACACCTGTGCTAACACTAACACACTGTTCTAACACTAACACACTGTGCTAACACTAACACACTTTAAACACTGCTAACACTAACACACTGTGCTAACACTAACACACTGTGCTAACACTAACACTATTGCCAACACTAACACACTGTGCTAACACTAACACACTGTGCAACACTAACACACTGTTCTAACACTAACACACTGTCTAACACTAACACACTGTGCTAACACTAACACACTGTGCTAACACTAACACACTGTGCTAACACTAACACACTGTGCTAACACTAACACACTGTTCTAACACTAACACACTGTTCTAACACTAACACACTGTGCTAACACTAACACACTGTGCTAACACTAACACACTGTGCTAACACTAACACACTGTGCTAACACTAACACACTGTGCTAACACTAACACACTGTTCTAACACTAACACATTGTCTAACACTAACACACTGTCAACACTAACACACTGTCTAACACTAACACACTGTTCTAACACTAACACACTGTGCTAACACTAACACACTGTTCTAACACTAACACACTGTTCTAACACTAACACACTGTGCTAACACTAACACACTGTGCTAACACTAACACACTGTTCTAACACTAACACACTGTTCTAACACTAACACACTGTGCTAACACAACACTGTCAACACTAACACACTGTGCTAACACTAACACACTGTGCTAACACTAACACACTGTGCTAACACTAACACACTGTTCTAACACTAACACACTGTGCTAACACTAACACACTGTTCTAACACTAACACACTGTTCTAACACTAACACACTGTGCTAACACTAACACACTGTTCTAACACTAACACACTGTTCTAACACTAACACATTGTGCTAACACTAACACTCTGTGCTAACACTAACACACTGCTCTAACACTAACACACTGTTCTAACACTAACACCTGTCTAACACTAACACATGCTCAATGACCTAACACACTGTTCTAAACTACGTCAAACACACTTGTGCTAACACTAACACACTGTGCTAACACTAACACACTGTGCTAACACTAACACACTGTTCTAACACTAACAGTGTGCTAACACTAACACACTGTTCTAACACTAACACACTGTTCTAACACTAACAGTGTGCTAACACTAACACACTGTTCTAGCACAGGTAAAGAATCAAAGAGAAACACATTTCTCAGTTTTCGTATTTGTATTTTCAGCTACTCTATAGTATATCGCTTTTGAGTTATCATAATTTGTAATATTTTATACGGATTCAAATAATAATTTAGAACTGAACCTCTAATGGAGTATTTATGAAAGTTAGCACCAAAATGCCCCCCATGATAGTGCTTCTTTGTACTTAAATCAAAATTGTAATCACACATTTAAACATAGCAAAGAAATTAAATCTTTATCTTTATCTTTAATGGCCACACTTGCACAACAGTGTTTAAACAGAGAATGATAATCAAGGTTCTGTTTTTTACTTTCTGAGGTTCGATCTATTTTAAATTTTAGTTGTCAAAAAAAATAATGAAATCGAGATAAGTTTGAAATTGTCTTGAGTAAACAAAAAAAAATTAAGGGCTCTCATGACGCTCATGAGGTCTAGTTTAGTTAGTTTAGGTATAAGTCCGATCTAGGTGAGAGTTTACTCTAGATCCTAACTTAGTGCTTAAAGTATTCATGACTCGTGTTGTAGAAGTGAAATGCAGACTTAATAAGCTTTAAACCTGACAAACTACCTGCAACCACATATACTCTGCAACCCCAGATAATGATGACCTGACACACTACCTGCAACCACATATACTCTGCAACCCCAGATAATGATGACCTGACACACTACCTGCAACCACATATACTCTGCAACCCCAGATAATGATGACCTGACACACTACCTGCAACCACATATACTCTGCAACCCCAGATAATGATGACCTGACACACTACCTGCAACCACATATACTCTGCAACCCCAGATAATGATGACCTGACAAATAAGGGAATTATCGTGAAAAATTAATTAGTTGGTTAATAGAGTTTTAAGTGTGTCGACTACACAAAGGTGACGTAGACAAGCTCCAGGTAACCTGCTCCAGGTAAGCTGCTCCAGGTCAGCTGCTCCAGGTCAGCTGCTCCAGTTAAGCTGGTCAAGGCTTGATCTCGTAACCAAATATTCCAGTTTTTAAACAGTTCATAACCTGTAAATGCAAATATTTTCCTACATTAGCTTATTTCAGAGCTGGTCTTATTTATCCTACCTCCCAACCCCTGTAGCATCCAATCCTCAATAGTAGGCTAGCACCCAAGTACCTATTTACTACTAGGTGAACAGGGCCAAGAGGTGTATGGGGACTTCCACATGACGTCTCTCCTCGCCCATGATTGAGTCTGAGTCCTTCAGAGATCTTATCACTGAGCTACAAGACACCTCCATCTGTCCTTATGTCATTCTGTGAAGTCAGGCGATCCAGTGTTCTGTTTATTGACTTTTCTAGTTCCAATACAAGGACATCCTTATACTCTGGATAATACAGCGACATCCTTATACTCTGGATAATACAGCGACAACCTTATACTCTGGATAACACAGGAACATCCTTATACTCTGGATAATACTGGTACATCCTTATACTCTGGATAATACAGCGACATCCTTATACTCTGGATAATACAGGGACATCCTTATACTCTGGATAATACAGGGACATCCTTATACTCTGGATAACACAGGAACATCCTTATACTCTGGATAATACTGGTACATCCTTATACTCTGGATAATACAGCGACATCCTTATACTCTGGATAATACAGCGACATCCTTATACTCTGGATAATACAGCGACATCCTTATACTCTGGATAATACAGCGACATCTTTATACTCTGGATAATACAGGTACATCCTTATACTCTGGATAATACAGGTACATCCTTATACTCTGGGTAATACAGCGACATCCTTATACTCTGGATAATACAGCGACATCCTTATACTCTGGATAATACAGGTACATCCTTATACTCTGGATAATACAGGTACATCCTTATACTCTGGATAATACAGGTACATCCTTATACTCTGGATAAAACAGCGACATCCTTATACTCTGGATAATACAGGTACATCTTTATACTCTGGATAATACAGGTACATCCTTATACTCTGGATAATACAGCGACATCCTTATACTCTGGATAATACAGCGACATCCTTATACTCTGGAAAATATAGGTACATCCTTATAAGAACATAAGAATGGAGGAACACTGCAGAAGGCCTACTGGCCCATACACTGGCCCATACTCTGGATAATACAGGTACATCCTTATACTCTGGATAATACAGGTACATTCTTATACTCTGAATAATACAAGTACAACCTTATACTCTTTATAATACAGCGACATCCTTATACTCTGGATAATACAGCGACATCCTTATACTCTGGATAATACAGCGACATCCTTATACTCTAGATAATACAGGGACATCCTTATACTCTGGATAATACAGGGACATCCTTATACTCTGGATAATACAGGGACATCCTTATACTCTGGATAATACAGGGACATCCTTATACTCTGGATAATAAAGGGACATCCTTATACTCTGGATAATACAGGGACATCCTTATACTCTGGATAATACAGGGGCATCTTTATACTCTGGATAATACAGAAACATCCTTATACTCTGGATTATACAGGGTCATCCTTATACTCTGGATAATAAAGGGACATCCTTATACTCTGGATAATACAGAGACATCCTTATACTCTGGATAATACAGCGACATTCTTATTCTCTGGATAATACAGGGACATCCTTATACTCTGGATAATACAGGGACATCCTTATACTCTGGATAATACAGAGACATCCTTATACTCTGGATAATACAAGGTCATCCTTATACTCTGGATAATACAGGGACATCCTTATACTCTGGATAATACAGGGACATCCTTATACTCTGGATAATACAGGGACATCCTTATATTCTGGATAATACAGGGACATCCTTAAACTCTGGATAATACAGGGACATCCTTATACTCTGGTTAATACAGCGACATCATTATTCTCTGGATAATACAGGGACATCCTTATATTCTGGATAATACAGGGACATCCTTATATTCTGGATAATACAGGGACATCCTTATACTCTGGATAATACAGGGACATCATTATTCTCTGGGTAATACAGGGACATCCTTATATTCTGGATAATACAGGGACATTCTTATATTCTGGATAAAACAGGGACATCCTTATACTCTGGATAATACAGCGACATCATTATTCTCTAGATAATACAGGGATATCCTTATATTCTGGATAATACAGGGACATTCTTATATTCTGGATAATACAGGGACATCCTTATATTCTGGATAATACAGAGACATCATTATTCTCTGGATAATACAGGGATATCCTTATATTCTGGATAATACAGGGACATCCTTATATTCTGGATAATACAGGGACATCCTTATACTCTGGATAATAAACCATGGAACGAGTGGTGTTTGATAATACAGATCGCCACATAACTGCATAAATACTAGGGGCACTCTTAACTAGAGATAAATACTTTGGTGACGTAAGATTGGTCAGGAAACAGGACAAGTGTTTCTCGTTGCGGGTCTTTGTTATATGGTGATACGCCACTGAAGCTTTTGGTCATCTGACCAAGGCCTTCCACTGACTTACCAGTCTACCCTTTTAAAAATTATGATTACAATTATACCCATTTACTGACAAGTTGTTAATAGATACTAAGGAATTAGTCGACTGTTAAAGGTAGCATACAAGGGAAGGTCGAAGAAAGGTCCCTGATGTAAAAAAGTTTACAATTATTTTGTTTGTATTGTTAGCCTGAGTTTCTGACTCTATGGGGGGTTAATAATAAAAACAAAGCCTTCTTATATACACCTCTCTTCTTATATACACCTCTCTTCTTATATACACCTCTCTTCTTATATACACCTCTCTTCTTATGTACACCTCTCTTCTTATATGCACCTCTCTTCTTATATGCACCTCTCTTCTTATATGCACCTCTCTTCTTATATGCACCTCTCTTCTTATATACACCTCTCTTCTTATATGCACCTCTCTTCTTATATGCACCTCTCTTCTTTATATGCACCTCTCTTCTTATATCACCTCTCTTCTTTATACACCTCTCTTCTTATATCACCTCTCTTCTTATATACACCTCTCTTCTTATATACACTCTCTTCTTATATCACCTCTTCTTATATACACCTCTCTTCTTATATACACCTCTCTTCTTATACACCTCTCTTCTTATATCACCTCTCTTCTTATATACACCTCTCTTCTTATATCACCTCTCTTCTTATATACACCTCTCTTCTTATATCACCTCTCTTCTTATATACACCTCTCTTCTTATATACACCTCTCTTCTTATATACACCTCTCTTCTTATATGCACCTCTCTTCTTATATACACCTCTCTTCTTATATACACCTCTCTTCTTATATACACCTCTCTTCTTATATACACCTCTCTTCTTATATACACCTCTATTCTTATATACACCTATCTTCTTATATACACCTATCTTCTTATATACACCTCTCTTCTTATGTACACCTCTCTTCTTATATACACCTCTCTTCTTATATGCACCTCTCTTCTTATATGCACTTCTCTTCTTATATACACCTCTCTTCTTATATACACCTCTCTTCTTATATACACCTCTCTTCTTATATACACCTCTCTTCTTATATACACCTCTCTTCTTATATGCACCTCTCTTCTTATATACACCTCTCTTCTTATATGCACCTCTCTTCTTATATGCACCTCTCTACTTATATACACCTCTCTTCTTATATACACCTCTCTTCTTATATACACCTCTCTTCTTATATACACCTCTCTTCTTATATACACCTCTCTTCTTATATACACATCTCTTCTTATATACACCTCTCTTCTTATATACACCTCTCTTCTTATATACACCTCTCGGTGTATATAGGCTTTGCGACAACTCGCATGAGCCTACCTTTGACATCTCCCCTCACTTTCTCTCTGCACTCCTCACCTCTCATGCCATGTTTTTGTATGACCTTGTTGCAGGAATGCATATAAATACCAGGAACATATGCATGCACTTTCACACTACTGTTTACACTTGTACTGAGACCAACAGCTCCTTGCCAGTCAACATGAAGCTGGTAAACATTAAGTTCTTCTTTGTTAATGGGATGGCTTTTCCACCACTACAGAATACTTGTGCAAAAATTATAACAATGTAAAGTGCTCTGAGCAATTGGAAAGTCCGGAGTTTTCTTTTTTGTAAAGTTTCATCACTGCATACACTTGCGCTGGACTCTATGTGTTGTAATTATGAACAAGTCGTGCAGGACTATATTAACAGAGCGCTATTAGTGTAAATCTGCATACCTAGGAAATTTATTCGGTGACTACGGACTCAGTGCAGTGAAATTAGTGACCCAGGGTACTGCCCAGGCTGTGGCAGTGTCCCAGGGTACTGCCCAGGCTGTGGCAGTGTCCCAGGGTACTGCCCAGGCTGTGGCAGTGTCCCAGGGTACTGCCCAGGCTGTGGCAGTGTCCCAGGGTACTGCCCAGGCTGTGGCAGTGTCCCAGGGTACTGCCCAGGCTGTGGCAGTGACCCAGGGTACTGCCCAGGCTGTGGCAGTGTCCCAGGGTACTGCCCAGGCTGTGGCAGTGTCCCAGGGTACTGCCCAGGATTTGGCAGTGTCCCAGGGTACTGCCCAGGCTGTGGCAGTGTCCCAGGGTACTGCCCAGGCTGTGGCAGGAGTGTCCGAGGTTTAATAACTCCACAGTATTATAATATTATTTATTTTCTTTCTGGGGTTGTATTATTATTATTATTTTCATGGGAAGGCAATAATAACGAGTAAATATTAAATATATTATACAGCATGACGTAAAAAAAATTAAACCTTATTGACCAGTTTGGTTAAAATGTTAATCTTGTGATCAATACAACGAATCGTCGTGGTGGATATTATTGATTAGTCATCAGTTACCTAACAAGACCAGTGTCTCAGTCTGCCAGCTAAGTCATCAGTTACCTAACAAGACCAGTGTCTCAGTCTGCCAGCTAAGTCATCAGTTACCTAACAAGATCAGTGTCTCAGTCTGCCAGCTAAGTCATCAGTTATCTAACAAGATCAGTGTCTCAGTCTGCCAGCTAAGTCATCAGTTATCTAACAAGATCAGTGTCTCAGTCTGCCTGGATGGTTGAGGGTGAAGCAGCGTCAGTAAACGTTAATATATTGCTAAATTCAACTATTTGACCAAAAAAAAATCTTAATAACAGTAATGTGGTAGGGACTTCGGTTGGCAAACCATTTATTTGGGTATTAGTAGTCCGTTTTGGATCTCATTCTGTGCATTTGGGGTATTAGTAGTATAACTTAGATTGAGCTGGGCTGTGAAAGTAAGGTGTAGTAAGATAGTTGTACCACCTGACTGGCTAAGTTATTGTACATCATGTGAATGGTAGTGCAAGAAACAGGATTACAGAGGTCACAGTGGGGGCTTTGTCAGACCCCACTGACCACTGTTACACCACTGGAGAGGAATCTTAATATTTAAATTGTTATCTAATTTCCACTAAAATAATTTACAATTCATATAGTTGTTTGCACTCACTACGAAATACGATCTCAAAAAATATAATTATTACCACAAAAAGCAAACATTTGTCATAACAGGGTTGCAATCTCTATAAAGACAGTTTTATTCATTTAATCGATACCAAATGTGGATACAACCTCAATATATCAGATATGTTACAATTAACAATAAAGTTTTATATCTTGTAAGGTTTGCATGGAAATGTCTCAAAGAGGCTGGATGTTTGGACACTTAAGATATAATGTTCCAGTGTGCTCACTTAATTGTGGTTGCAGGGGTCGAGCCTAAGCTCCTGGCCCCGCCTCTTCACTGACCGCTACTAGGTCCTCTCCCTGCTCCATGAGCTTTATCATACCTCGTCTTAAAGCTATGAATGGTTCCTGCCTCCACTACATCACTTGCTGGACTATTTCACTTCCTGACAACTCTATGACTGAAGAAATACTTCCTAACATCCCTTTGGCTCGTCTGAGTCTTCAACTTCCAATTGTGACCCCTTGTTTCTGTGTCCCCTCTCTGGAACATCCTGTCTCTGTCTGCATGCCCACACACTTTGTATTTTATGGCATTGCCAGAGATACTTATAACCTAGCCTTAGTATAGCAGTAACAAGAGTACTGCCAGAGATACTTATAACCTAGCCTTAGTATAGCAGTAACAAGAGTACTGCCAGATATACTTATAACCTAGCCTTAGTATAGCAGTAACAAGAGTACTGCCAGAGATACTTATAACCTAGCCTTAGTATAGCAGTAACAAGAGTACTGCCAGTGATACTTATAACCTAGCCTTAGTATAGCAGTAACAAGAGTACTGCCAGAGATACTTATAACCTAGCCTTAGTATAGCAGTAACAAGAGTACTGCCAGATATACTTATAACCTAGCCTTAGTATAGCAGTAACAAGAGTACTGCCAGTGATACTTATAACCTAGCCTTAGTCTAGCAGTAACAAGAGTACTGCCAGAGATACTTATAACCTAGCCTTAGTATAGCAGTAACAAGAGTACTGCCAGAGATACTTATAGCCTAGCCTTAGTCTAGCAGTAACAAGAGTACTGCCAGAGATACTTATAACCTAGCCTTAGTCTAGCAGTAACAACAGTACTGCCAGAGATACTTATAGACTAGCCTTAGTCTAGCAGTAACAAGAGTACTGCAATTGATACTTATAGCCTAGCCTTAGTCTAGCAGTAACAACAGTACTGCCAGAGATACTTATAGCCTAGCCTTAGTCTAGCAGTAACAACAGTACTGCCAGTGATACTTATAGCCTAGCCTTAGTCTAGCAGTAACAACTGTACTGCCAGTGATACTTATAGCCTAGCCTTAGTCTAGCAGTAACAACAGTACTGCCAGAGATACTTATAACCTAGCCTTAGTCTAGCAGTAACAACAGTACTGCCAGTGATACTTATAGACTAGCCTTAGTCTAGCAGTAACAACTGTACTGCCAGAGATACTTATAACCTAGCCTTAGTCTAGCAGTAACAACAGTACTGCCAGTGATACTTATAGACTAGCCTTAGTCTAGCAGTAACAACAGTACTGCCAGTGATACTTATAGACTAGCCTTAGTCTAGCAGTAACAACAGTACTGCCAGAGATACTTATAACCTAGCCTTAGTCTAGCAGTAACAACAGTACTGCCAGTGATACTTATAGCCTAGCCTTAGTCTAGCAGTAACAACAGTACTGCCAGTGATACTTATAGACTAGCCTTAGTCTAGCAGTAACAACTGTACTGCCAGAGATACTTATAACCTAGCCTTAGTCTAGCAGTAACAACAGTACTGCCAGTGATACTTATAGACTAGCCTTAGTCTAGCAGTAACAAGAGTACTGCAATTGATACTTATAGCCTAGCCTTAGTCTAGCAGTAACAACATTACTGCCAGAGATACTTATAGCCTAGCCTTAGTCTAGTAGTAACAACAGTACTGCCAGTGATACTTATAGCCTAGCCTTAGTCTAGCAGTAACAACAGTACTGCCAGTGATACTTATAGCCTAGCCTTAGTCTAGCAGTAACAACTGTACTGCCAGTGATACTTATAGACTAGCCTTAGTCTAGCAGTAACAACAGTACTGCCAGTGATACTTATAACCTAGCCTTAGTCTAGCAGTAACAACATTACTGCCAGAGATACTTATAGCCTAGCCTTAGTCTAGTAGTAACAACAGTACTGCCAGAGATACTTATAGCCTAGCCTTAGTCTAGCAGTAACAACAGTACTGCCAGTGATACTTATAGCCTAGCCTTAGTCTAGTAGTAACAACAGTACTGCCAGTGATACTTATAACCTAGCCTTAGTCTAGCAGTAACAACTGTACTGCCAGTGATACTTATAGCCTAGCCTTAGTCTAGCAGTAACAACAGTACTGCAATTGATACTTATAGACTAGCCTTAGTCTAGCAGTAACAACTGTACTGCCAGTGATACTTATAGACTAGCCTTAGTCTAGCAGTAACAACAGTACTGCCAGAGATACTTATAACCTAGCCTTAGTCTAGCAGTAACAACAGTACTGCCAGTGATACTTATAGCCTAGCCTTAGTCTAGTAGTAACAACAGTACTGCCAGAGATACTTATAACCTAGCCTTAGTCTAGCAGTAACAACAGTACTGCCAGAGATACTTATAGCCTAGCCTTAGTCTAGCAGTAACAACTGTACTGCCAGTGATACTTATAACCTAGCCTTAGTCTAGCAGTAACAACAGTACTGCCAGTGATACTTATAGCCTAGCCTTAGTCTAGCAGTAACAACTGTACTGCCAGTGATACTTATAGACTAGCCTTAGTCTAGCAGTAACAACAGTACTGCCAGAGATACTTATAACCTAGCCTTAGTCTAGCAGTAACAACAGTACTGCCAGTGATACTTATAGCCTAGCCTTAGTCTAGCAGTAACAACAGTACTGCCAGAGATACTTATAGCCTAGCCTTAGTCTAGCGGTAACAACAGTACTGCCAGTGATACTTATAACCTAGCCTTAGTCTAGCAGTAACAACTGTACTGCCAGTGATACTTATAGACTAGCCTTAGTCTAGCAGTAACAACAGTACTGCCAGAGATACTTATAACCTAGCCTTAGTCTATCAGTAACAACAGTACTGCCAGTGATACTTATAGCCTAGCCTTAGTCTAGCAGTAACAACAGTACTGCCAGAGATACTTATAACCTAGCCTTAGTCTAGCAGTAACAACAGTACTGCCAGTGATACTTATAACCTAGCCTTAGTCTAGCAGTAACAAGAGTACTGCCAGTGATACTTATAGCCTAGCCTTAGTCTAGCAGTAACAAGAGTACTGCCAGAGATACTTATAGCCTAGCCTTAGTCTAGCAGTAACAAGAGTACTGCCAGAGATACTTATAACCTAGCCTTAGTCTAGCAGTAACAACAGTACTGCCAGTGATACTTATAGCCTAGTCTTAGTCTATCAATAATTTTCTCCATAGACATGTTTAACTTGACACATATCATTATGATGGATAATATATGTATTAGGTGCTAAGAGGCAGGATAACAGCTCTTAAAATAACATTTATTTCCTCGATGATTCTATACTAAAATTACACATGGGATTAATTTCATATAGTAATTATATTCTCTATTTTACAAAAGAATGGGAGTGAACAAATGAACGACATATTCACGGGTTTAGGTTAGGTTAGGTAAGGTTAGGTTAGGTTAGGTAAGGTTTGTCAGGAAACAGGACAAGTGTTTCCTGGTTATAACCATTAGTAAAGTAAGTAAAGGTTTATTTCTTGTAAAGGATTTTTTCACGGCTTTGTTAGGAATAAATACTGAGTAATGTCAGTGACTAGGAATAAGAGGTTGGCACCTCACGTGAGATATTAAAGTATATTTCAACGTCTCATTGAGAAGTTTTATAAGTCAGTACTAATATTTCCGAAAAAGAAAATTATTTATACCCTGACAGTGAAGCAGCATTGACACCCAAAAACATTTTAGGGCATAAAAAGTCATGTTAGCTGGCGACCAACTGGACAAAAGAAAGACCTAAGGACAGGTGTTGATAGGAGGTAACTGGAAGCCAGTCAGTGGATGCTAGGAGGTAACTGGAAGCCAGTCAGTGGTTGCTAGGAGGTAACTGGAAGCCAGTCAGTGGATGCTAGGAGGTAACTGGAAGTCAGTCAATAGTTGCTAGGAGATAACCGGAAGCCAGTCAGTGGTTGCTAGGAGGTAACTGGAAGCCAGTCAGTGGTTGCTAGGAGGTAACCGGAAGCCAGTCAGTGGTTGCTAGGAGGTAACCGGAAGCCAGTCAGTGGTTGCTAGGAGGTAACCGGAAGCCAGTCAGTGGTTGCTAGGAGGTAACCGGAAGCCAGTCAGTGGTTGCTAGGAGGTAACCGGAAGTCAGTCAGTGGTTGCTAGGAAGTAACCGGAAGCCAGTCAGTGGTTGCTAGGAGGTAACCGGAAGCCAGTCAGTGGTTGCTAGGAGGTAACCGGAAGCCAGTCAGTGGTTGCTAGGAGGTAACTGGAAGCCAGTCAGTGATTGCTAGGAGGTAACTGGAAGCCAGTCAGTGGTTGCTAGGAGGTAACTGGAAGCCAGTCAGTGGTTGCTAGGAGGTAACCGGAAGCCAGTCAGTGGTTGCTAGGAGGTAACTGGAAGCCAGTCAGTGGTTGCTAGGAGGTAACTGGAAGCCAGTCAGTGGTTGCTAGGAGGTAACCGGAAGCCAGTCAGTGGTTGCTAGGAGGTAACCGGAAGCCAGTCAGTGGTTGCTAGGAAGTAACTGGAAGCCAGTCAGTGGTTGCTAGGAGGTAACTGGAATCCAGTCAGTGGTTGCTAGGAGGTAACTGGAAGCCATAGTCAGTGGTTGCTAGGATGTATCCGGAAGCCAGTCAGTGGTTGCTAGGAGGTAACCGGAAGCCAGTCAGTGGTTGCTACGAGGTAACCGGAAGCCAGTCAGTGGTTGCTACGAGGTAACCGGAAGCCAGTCAGTGGTTGCTACGAGGTAACCGGAAGCCAGTCAGTAGTTGCTACGAGGTAACCGGAAGCCAGTCAGTGGTTGCTAAGAGGTAACTGGAAGCCAGTCAGTAGTTGCTACGAGGTAACCGGAAGCCAGTCAGTGGTTGCTACGAGGTAACCGGAAGCCAGTCAGTGGTTGCTAGGAGGTAACTGGAAGCCAGTCAGTAGTTGCTACGAGGTAACTGGAAGCCAGTCAGTGGTTGCTAGGAGGTAACCGGAAGCAAGTCAGTGGTTGCTAGGAGGTAACCGGAAGCCAGTCAGTGGTTGCTAGGAGGTAACCGGAAGCCAGTCAGTGGTTGCTAGAGGTAACCGGAAGCCAGTCAGTGGTTCTAGGAGGTAACCGGAAGCCAGTCAGTGGTTCTAGGAGGTAACCGGAAGCCAGTCAGTGGTTACTAGGAGTAACCGGAAGCAGTCAGTGGTTGCTAGGAGGTAACCGGAAGCCAGTCAGTGGTTGCTAGGAGTAACCGGAAGCCAGTCAGTGGTTGCTAGGAGGTAACTGGAAGCCAGTCAGTGGTTGCTGGAGTAACGGAAGCAGTATCAGGTGAAGCCGTCAGTGGTCTAGGTAACGGAAGCTAGTCAGTGGTGCTAGGAGGTAACTGGAAGCCAGTCAGTGGTTGCTAGGAGGTAACCGGAAGCCAGTCAGTGGTTACTAGGAGGTAACCGGAAGTCAGTCAGTGGTTACTAGGAGGTAACCGGAAGCCAGTCAGTGGTTGTTAGGAGGTAACTGGAAGCCAATCAGTGGTTGCTAGGAGGTAAGTGGAAGCCACAGTCAGTGGTTGCTAGGAAGTAACTGGAAGCTACAGTCAGTGGTTGCTAGGAGGTAACTGGAAGCTACAGTCATTGGTTGCTAGGAGGTAACTGGAAGCCACAGTCAGTGGTTGCTGGAGGTAACTGGAAGCCAGTCAGTGGTTGCTAGGAGGTAACTAGAAGCCACAGTCAGTGGTTACTGGAGGTAACTGGAAGCTACATTCAGTGGTTGCTATTGGGTAACTGGAAGCCACAGTCAGTCGTTGCTAGGAGGTATTTGAGGCCAGGGCCTCTCTCACTGGAGTAAGCCCGCTAATAGGCCTTGTATCTGGGTGCATAATATGCCACAGGCTGCAGTCATCCCTCGCCAGATACTTGGAGTAACACTGCCCCAGCTCTCGATTCACATGCATCAACCTGTAATACAGGTTGATGCATGTATTGTCCCCCGGTATTGAAAAATCTGCGGACAATAGTATGGGAGCACTCACAAGAGACGTTTAACACTGTTAATAGCCTCTTGACAACTAGAGGTCCAGCAAAATTTAGTTTTAAGATTATTAAGAGAGGTTTAGGGGGGTACAATATCTGTAAAATTTTATCAGAATTTACAATGAAATCCTATCATTCCTAATAGTCTTTGCAGAAACTTCTTATCCTGAGGAACGGAATAATTTTTGGCCAAAACTTTGGCAAATTTTGGGGCCGCTTTTCCACTACGTACTTCATCACCTATGGAATTATTAATAGACTGGCCAAAAGATGATTTACTCAGATTTATGGTGAGTTGAAGTGTCCTGAACCTCTCAATGAGGGATTCAAGGCGGGACACGTTGATCCCACATATTAGAAACTACAACTATATCGTCCAGGTAAGCCGCTGTTAGCCTAATGGATCAATTTTTGAAATGAAACGGGAGAGTTCGGCATTCCAAATGGGGTCACATTATATTGATAGTGACCTCCTGGAATTACAAAGGCAGAAATCTTCGCTTTATCCGTTAAAGGTACCTGGTAGTAAACTTTAAGAAGATATAAAAGGTGATTACCTAGATGGAAACTTCCCAACATCCCTCTTACCTTGCGCCAGCCAAGCCCACTGAAGTCACCATGATTATTAATTCGCTAAAAAAATAAATCAGAAAATCTAGCTCATGTCCCACCACTATTGTACAAACGAGTGCTTCGTGTCCTCTCACCCATCATTACATTACTCTTTAACAAATCACTAGAAACCAGCACTTTCTCGACATTACTCAAGATACCAATAATTACTCCAATACACAAAGGTGGTGACCCAACAGATGTAAACAACTATAGGCCAATATCAAACTTGTCTTTATTATCCAAAATCTTCAAAAAACTCATACACAAGAGATTATACTCCTTTATAACAACACAAAGCATTCTCAGCCCCTGCCAGTTTGACTTCAGGAAAAACAAAAAAGCAAATGACACAATTATAAAAATGCTAGACCTATTTTACATGGCACTTGAAAAAAATGAATATCCATTAGGACTCTTTATCGACCTAAGGAAAGCTTTTGATACGGTATACCACAGTATCCTTCTCAAACTTGATCAATATGATATATGAGGCGACCTGGACACACACGAGAGGACGCGCAACGAGAGGACGCGCAACGAGAGGACGTCGGAGTATTCACTCTTAATACTAAGATCCACAGTTACATTTTTGGGTTATCTTGAGTAATAGATTGATCAGAGCTGAGAGGAAACTTGCTTGCTGTCACTTCGAGCCCCATCACATCAAGAAGATAGTTTCCCCCTCGTCCTCCATTACTCCCCCCACTACCTCATCACCTCATCCTATTCAAGCCTAACCCCCACAATACCCTCAACCAATACACTGGCCTAACCACGCACACACTACTTACACTGCTGTCCTTCTATCTTTCCTGTCTTCTTCTTTTTCGGCATCTTCGCCAGAGGCGAAGATGCCGAAACTCTGGTCGATCATTTCCTTGGGTCCCGTCCCCCTTGCCCCTCGAGGGTAGGCTGTCGTAGGGGCTGACCTTCATTAGTCAGCTGAAATGGGAATAGGAATGAGTTAGTTTGATATCTTTATTATGCATCCCATACCCATCCTGTGGGCGGTAGTCAAAAGATTGCAGAGGTACACAATGGGTCTAGGGACTGACACATAGGAAAGTTCTTTTGTTACAGCATGTCTTATGTGTCAGCTGTACCTTGCTGGGTATCATGCCGAAGATAAGAGTAAGAATTCGTGTCACTGATAACCAGAAGTCCAAGAAGGACATACAAGACTGTATTTGTTCTAATACCACTATTCAACCTGTGGATGTATTCCAAACTCACTCTGATACAGTACTTCTACTCTCCTCTGAAGAAGAGCTGCTAAAGTTGCTCAAGAATGAGGTTCTGGAAAACCTAAACAATGTGGGTATCATCCCCATTCTACCAGACAGCTACCAGGCACAGCATACTGTGTTTGTGACAAGAATCAACAGTTTCACGAGACACTGCACTGCTGAACAACTTATTGAGGAAATTAATCAAGAAAACTCCTAGTTCAAGGTCCTCAAGGCATATAAGTTTGCCGAAAGTTCAAACAACCAACAAACACTAAAATTAATCCTAGAGACACCGGAAGGAGACAAAATCATCTGTCAAAATGGAATGAAATGCTTTGGAACCAGATGTACACCAGACCAAATCTCCATGGGAAAGTCTATCAATGTCACTCAATGTTTCAAGTGTTATGAGTTTGGTCATAATACAAATGCAGCAGCCAAAACCGATTTGCAGTATCTGCTCTGGTGAGCAAGTTTTCAGGAACTGCCCTAACAGAAACAACCCCAAGTGTGCCCTTTGTAAAGAGAAACATCCTGCTGTCTCCCCCAGCTGCCCTATCAGGAAATCTACAATCCAACAAATTCTGGATGGTAAGAAACAATCACACTAGAAGAAAGCGACTCCCCAAGCACCACCATTGATGTCCAATGACTCCTTCCCTAATCTACCTGGATCTGGTGGGACTCCTACTGCCACCTCTACCAACTATAATGTTTGGACTTCTGCCCCTCCTGCATCCCCCCACCCTAACCCCAACATGCATCAAGCCCAGGAACCATCATCCAACCTTATGTCCCCCTGGTCCTCAGAGGTAGACGTTATGAGAGGGGCACTGATGTTCATGTTGGCCAGGGAGATCGCAGGTACCAATGTCCAGCTCTGCTCGTCCATTCTAAATACTTCTTAGTAGCAAATGGAGCCAGGCCCTTAATCATCCCAGATAATTTGAACTCGATAATGAACCAGCCTCCTCAAGCTAGGAGTATGTGGAAGACCCAGTTGAAGCAACAACTCAGACCAGTGAGTTAATAACTGCCCCTGAACTTGCACCAGACACTGATGCACACTCTGCCGCTGTAGAAGCTGACCCGAAAGTACATGTAGTTTCCAGTGATACCCCAAGTGGACTTACACATTTCCACATGGAGCCGCCACTGTCTCCCATCGTAAGTGGTATGAATATGCCAACTGAGGTTGTGAATGATGAGGCAGTACGTATTGTGAACGAGGCATTGGACATGCCACAGTTGTCAGAAGATGAGTCTGACTCATTAGTTAATATCACCAACACCACCGACTACATCATCAACACACCTCCCCACAGAACCCAAAGAATGACCCTCCAACAGAGAGCGACGATTTATCCACAAGGATAATTTCCAGAGACCAATGATCCTGAGCGACCTCCCACAAGATATAGAAGAATAGGTTCCACCAAAACCTTTCTATGTCCAGTAAGGATAAAACCACCCCAATTTATGGAGACTTTATTTCTAATTAACATTTACATCTAACCATGTAACACCTGCGAACCTACTACGGCAGGACACCACCTTGGAAACAGTTCAGCCAACCAGGAACTCCAGGAAGTAGCCGACCTAATATCAAGTGCCCTGCAACCGTCATCTCCAGCCAGCGCTCTGCAATCAGAAAAAAGGCAATTGCAAAAAAGTATACCCCTACTAACTCAGCGTCATGTAGTTATACATCTGGCTTAACTGTGTGAAGCTGATGGGTGAAGTGTTATACCCCATTCTATGAATTTCATGAATTCATGAATAACACTACACACACACACACTTGTATTAAAATGCACCAAAGTGGTTAGGCCACTTACCTTTATTACTCCACCTCCTCTTCCCACACCCACCGTTTTCCTATATTTCCATCCATACCTATCCTTCTTCCTTCCCCATCTTACCAAAGCTCTGGTCATAACTCGGTATAAGAGGCTATAGACTTGCATATATATAAAGTCTTATCCTACTAATAGACAGCAATACGTCTCTATTAAGAACACAACAAGAACTCTGGACGTTGGCGTACCACAAGGAAGCGTCCTTGGCCCCCTACTTTTCCTTTTATACATCAGCGACTTTCCAAATGTATCGCAACAACTTAGACCTGTTCTCTTTGCTGACGACACAATATTCGTCATCTTCCACCCAAATCTTACCTCACTCAACACTATTGTTAATGAAGAACTCGTAAAAATATTAACTTGGATAACTACCAATAAACTTACACTTAATAATGACAAACTTTGTATATTATGTTTGGGAGCAGAACTGGTGATGTACAACCAAACATTATGATTAACAATACTCTTATTGCAAAACATAATGAAGGAAAAAATCTGGGGCTGCACCTTGACAGCAACTTGAAATTCAACACCCATATCCAACACAACAAAATAAAGTGTCAAAAACAGTTGGCATTCTCTCAAAGGTACGTTATTATGTACCACAAACAGCGCTACTTACACTGTAAAATTCACTGATGTACCCATACCTCAACTATGCTATTTGTGCCTGGGGATCCACAACAGCAATTCACATAAAGCCAATAATAACCCAACAAAAAGCTGCAGTACGAATGATCGCACAGTCCACTGATAGACAACCCCCCCCCCCACTCTCCAAAGACCTAAACCTCCTCACTATACAAAACATTCACTCTTACTACTGTGCAACCTACATTTACAGAACAATAAATTCTATAATTAATCCCGACCTGAAGCACTTTCTAGCTGCAACAGAACCCATAGATATAATACTAGGCACAGAAATCCCTATGACATACCCTGTGTCCGGCTAAATCTTTTCAAAAATTCAGTGTACATAAAAGGGCCCAAAATCTGGAACTCTCTGGCGGAAATCTCCAGAACGACTGACTCAACCAGCATTTTCAAAACCACCATTAAAAAACACCTTCTCTCTAACATATCCCATCAGCTAAATATGTGAAAACTGCATTTCAATATTCTCAATGTCACGAACACGTGTTAAACAATATAATCTAATTCTCAATATCTGTAATCTTCCCAATCATTAAAACATTGTGTCCCATTTATGTTAATATGTTAGAATCTTCACCTATAATCATAATCAAACCTGTAATTCCTTAAACAATTAAACTTGATAAAAGACAAATAGCATATACTAAAAGGATATTCAATTCTCTTGTATTCATTGTAGCTCCTAAATTTATACATACACTCACCTAAGTAACTGTATGTATAAAATTACTCAAATTGTTGTTATCTTAATCTTCAGTTAGGGAAGTCGGTACACATCCTGAATCCTCCATCAGACTTTTTAACAGGGATGCAATGCTAAGCCTGACGATTCCTTTACCAATCCATGTTCTAACAGAAATAATACTTCCTGCTGAATTATCTTCTGTTTTTCAAGATTATCTCTATAGCGAGAAAGTGTAATGGGTTTAGTAGTTCCTACGTCCACATCGTGATAAACCAGGTTCGGTAAAACCGAAAATATGTCGGGATAGGTTTACAGAAGGGTAATTAAAGTTACTACTTGGTCGTCTGCAACTCCCGACGTTATGAGACGAGAATCCTGGAGGATAGTTCAGTTAGGAAACCCTATTTGAACCTCCGGAACTGTGTTCATAGAACCAGGGTCGTCCACAGGGTCAGAGACAGAGAACTAAGTCATTATTGGGACCTTAGGCGGTTCAAAGAATAGTTTAATCTGATTAATGTGGTAGACATTATCCGCGTTGGGTTTATCTACCACGTAGTTTAAGTCACAATTCTTTTTGATCACCTGCATCAGTGCCATAAACCTTACTTTTAAGGTGTGACCAGGCACAGGCTCCTGGACCAACACCTTGTCTCCTGGGAGCTAAATTTAGAAGTTTTGTCATACCTCTGTTTCAAGTTTTGAGCGGATATTAGGTAGGCTTTATTCAGCTGACGTCCCACGTGTAATCTTGATGTAGGATCGTAGGGCGTCTTGCAGGCGTCTTGATGTAGGATCGTAGGGCGTCTTGCAGGCGTCTTGATGTAGGATCGTAGGGCGTCTTGCAGGCGTCTTGATGTAGGATCGTAGGGCGTCTTGCAGGCGTCTTGATGTAGGATCGTAGGGCGTCTTGCAGGCGTCTTGATGTAGGATCGTAGGGCGTCATGCAGGCGTCTTCTCCCAGCCATCCCTCCTTGAGCACTTGTATTGGACCTCACATTATGAGCAAAAATCACCTCAAAAAGACTGTACTCTGTTGATTCCTGCACAGTTTCATTACAAACAGCGGCAGCGGAAGTGATTCATCCCAGTTTCTAGGTAAATGCATGCAATAAGAAAGCATTATAGTTTTTAAGGTTTGGTGAAACCTTTCCAAGGCGCTTTGGGACAGGATGATAGACTGGGAACAGATTTTTATTAATTTCTAGCTAGTTAAAACTTCTCTGAATGCTTTTGCTGTGAAGTTAGTGCCCTGGTCACCCTGGACACATTAATAATAATAATAAAATAATAATAATAATAATAATATTAATAATATCTTTATTTACTACAAGTACATGTAAATGGTATACAGACCATAGCTGACATCAATTACATACTACTATATAGAAAGTCCCTTGTTATGCTGAGCATTTCCTGCAAATTAGGTCAGTTTCGTCCCAGGATGCGAATCACACCAGTCGACTAACACCCATTTTAAACTGATGGATGGACAGGGACAGCAGGTGTCTTATGGAAACACGTCCCTATTGTTTTCCAGCCGTACCGGAGGAGATTCGATCTCCGGATCTCAGAGTGTGAGCTGAGTGCGCTAGCGATCGAGTTACGGGACACCGTGGGAAATATACTTAATGAGAGCTATATGAATGGCTTTCGTATTTATACTATGTATAGATACTGCCCTACCTCAGGATACCTGGCCTTCGGTATGGGGTCCCACACAGTCGATGATTAGGCCCGCAAATGGCTCTCCATCAGCGGGTACAGAATGAAGTGGTCCTGGTTTAATGTAGTGTCTGGGCTTACTCACTTGCTGACATTAATAACAGGAACGGATGTAATTCCGCACCTCTCATCTTATATCTGGCCAATAAAAATGCTGACGGATCCTATACAAAGTTTTGGTGAGACCTAAATGTCCTCTTAAGGACGAAGTGTGAGCAATTTTCAAGACCTAAGTTCTGAATTTCTTTGGTACTACCAATCTATCTGGTTTTTAAACCACCCCCCACCTCAATACCACCCCCTACCTCCTTACCACCCCCTACCTCCTTTCCACCCCCAACCTCCTTTCCACCCCCTACCTCCTTACCACCCCCTAACTCCTTACCACCCCCTACCTCCTAACCAGTAGCCAGACAAAACTAACAAGTTTATTTTAAATACATATTTAACCGGGTGATTTGAGTTGGATCCACCCATGGTAGCTTTAAAGCACGTAAGTACTCCCGTCGTCTAATAACATGTCCATTTTTCCACTATAATCTACCTTGTCCATAATTACTATCACATTTGCTTTATCTGTTTGGTCAGGTGAAGTCCAGAATCTTTCCTTAATTCATGGTATAACTTAACAAATGTTTGAGGACAATTGTGTTGCAACAATTGTGTTGCAGAGGTCTGAGAACTTCACCTTACGAAGCAGACAAAGCAAATGCGATAGTAATTATGGACAAGGTAGATTATAGTGGAAAAATGAACGTGTTATTAGAGGACAGTGGAACTTTGGTGACCCTTAAGAGCGGATGCTAAAGAAGAGCCCTTTTTCTGTTCTTCTCGAAAGGACCGTCCCTCGGGTATGAAAACAGACACGTCTGGCAGTCCTGCGACTCTGGAATAGGAAGGCTTGATCAGGGATTTTTCACTTGCGTCTCTTCATTATGGAGACGTATCTCCAGACAGTGGCTTAATCAAGACAGTACGAAGGAAAAACGGTGGAGGATGTGAAGAGGGGGTTTGAGGTAATCAGTCCCTCATCCTGGAGATAATGTGAAGAACCTGGGAGTGGTGATGTCTGAGGATCTCACCTTCAAGGACCACAACAATGTCACTATCACATCTGCGGGGAAACTGCTAGGATGGATAATTAGAACATTCAAGACAAGAGATGCTAAGCCAATGATGATGATCCTTTTTAAATCACTTGTTCTCTCTAGGCTAGAACACGGCTGTACATTAACATCCCCATTCAAGGCAGGTGAAATTGCAGATCAAGATAATGTACAGAGAACCTTCACTGCACGTATAAGTTCCATCAAACACCTTAACTACTGGGAACGCCTGGAAGCACTAGACTTATATTCACTGGAGCGCAGACGAGAGAGATATATCATAATCTACACCTGGAAGATTCTGGAGGGACTGGTTCCTAATATGCACACAGAAATCACGCCATACGAAAGCAAAAGAACTGGCAGACGGTGCAACGTACCCCTAGTAAAAAGTAGGGGCGCCACTGGTACACTAAGAGAAAACACAATAAGTGTCCGGGACCCAAGACTGTTCAACAGCCTCCCACCAGCCATAAGGGGAATTACCAGTAGACCTCTGGTTGACTTCAAGAGGGAGCTGGACAGATACCTAAAGTCAGTGCCAGATCAGCCGGGCTGTGGTTCGTACGTTGGACTACGTGCAGCCAGCAGTAACAGCCTCGTTGATCAGGCCCTGATCCACCGGGAGGCCTGGTCATAGACCGGGCCGCGGGGACGTCGATCCCCGGAATGCCCTCCAGGTAGACTCCAGGTAGTCTATCATCCCTTTTATCAAGACTGATAGACTGAACACATCATCTCCAGGCAAAGAGACTGATTACTTCAAAATCCCTCTTTACATTCACCACCGTTTTTTCTCTGTATTGGACTGATGAAGCCACTGGCTGGCGAAACGTTTCCACAATGAAGATACCCTAGTGTCTCATTCATCAATTTATCGGTTTTCTAACCCATTAGCATAATAATCTAGTATGTGTCTCTGTTTCTATGTCAACAACATAGCCTTCATCTAGGCTTCAATGCGTAAACCAAAGTTTTCTTCCATTACAGTTGCTGGCGGTTGTGGTGGTGTTCGCCATGTTGGGCCTGACTGTGGGCCTGCCCAGCCCCGAGTCTTCACCTGAGCCTCAGTTCCAAAGAGGAGGCTTTGGAGGCAGTGGCTTTGGATTCCATGGAGGAAGCTTCAGACGCCCTGGCTTTGGCACTGTTTTTCCATTGAATCGCCATTTGAATGTTGGTGGTGGGTTTGGTTCTATTGGTGGCACTGGGTTCCGTCCTGTTGGTGGTAGGTTCGGTTCTGTTGGTGGCACTGGATTCCGTTCTGTTGGTGGCCCTAGGTTCCGTCCTGTTGGTGGTGGGTTCGGTTCTGCTGGTGGCACTGGATTCCGTTCTGTTGGTGGCTCTGGGTTCCGTCCTATTGGTGGTGGGTTCGGTTCTGCTGGTGGCACTGGATTCCGTCCTATTGGTGGTGGATTCCGTCCTATTGGTGGTGGATTCCGTCCTTCAGTTAGTGGTGGATTCCCCTCCCCTGTTGGTGGTGGACTCCGTTCTCTTGTTGGTGGTGGACTCCGTTCTCCTTTTGGTGGTGAGCGTAATATTTTTGCCAGCACTGGAAGCCGCGGCTTTGTCGGTGCTGGGAGTGGAATCTTTAATGATAATTTTGGTGATAACTCTAATTCCCGAGAGGATTCATTTGAGATACTGTTTTCAGGCTAGCAGTGCTAGCAGTGCTAGCAGTGCTAGCAGTGCTAGCAGTGCCCCAACTTATTTTCCTGTTTATTAAAGCACACGAAGGCACAATACCTGAAACAACACACTTATAAACCGAACAAAGGAGAAACAATAACATTGCCTTAAGCTTCTCTCCTACGCTCGGGTTGTTTGTGTAATGTTTTTGTTTATTCACAGCTTATAAGGATAAGTTGGTAGTGGTGCAGTTGTTGGTGATGGAAATTGAGGTCCTGTTGGTTGATCTTCACATTCATTCTCAACTAATCAACAAAGAGAAGACAAATCTAGTTGTTCAGACCAGGTGTTTCTCTACGGTAGTCTGGATAATAGTTTGCAATGGTCACATGTTTTCGTATCCACATATAAATTAATTTATTAAACGTTTGTAATAAAACTGAGCCAACACTTGTAGTTTAATTATATCTTTGTATATGATGAATAGATAACAAAATAATTTGTAAGAGACTAGTACTTCATTACTAGACCACATCTGGACTAATACTATATCCCCTCTAAAATCAGGCATCATCACAGACAACACCACAGACCACTATCCGACCTTTCTCATAACTAACCTTGGTAAATTGTCCCTACATATTACAAAAGTTACCTTCAGACTACATAATGAGTCAGCTGTAAATAACTTTATAACAGCTATGATTAACATTGACTGGCATAATGAGTTAGAAACATATACAGATACTAATGAATGCATCAAGAATTTCCTTAACAAAACCCACCACCTCTATAACAAACATTGCCCTAAAAAAACTAAACAGATCACAGCTAAGAGACTTAACAATCCCTGGCTAATACCCAGCATCCTTAAATCCATTAACAAAAGGCACCAATATGAAAAACAATACAGAAGGGGTCTAATAACCAGAGAACAATCCAAACGCTACTCATCAATCCTTACTAGCCTGATAAGGAGATCAAAAAAATTGTATTATTAGAACAGACTCCAGAACATAAAAGGTGATATGAAAAAGACCTGGAAGACCCTATCTGCAATTCTAGGAAATAATAAGATAGCGAAAAACAACACCATCAAATTATCAAGAGCAGATGAACCCCTACTCTCACCTACTGAGACAGCAAACAGACTTAATGTTTTCTTCTCCACCATAGGAAAGAATCTAGCGAGTAAAATCCCAAGCTCGAACACCCGTCCAACAGACTACCTCACAAACACCTACCCTAATACACTATTCCTAGCTCCTACCAACCCAATTGAAGTCTCGCTCATAATCAACACCCTTAAAAACAAGGCAGGAGACATAAACAGCCTACCAACTTTTATATACAAAAAAGCTTCACAGGTACTGTCACCAATTATAGCAACACTATTCAATAAATCCATTGAAGCATCTACCTTTCCATCAATTCTCAAAATAGCTAGGGTCACCCCAATCCACAAAGGAGGTGATCAAACAGACCTGAATAATTATAGACCAATTTCTAATTTACCATTGCTTTCTAAAATCTTCGAAAAATTAATTCATAGACAAATCTATTCCTACCTCGTCTCACACAATGTACTCAACCCCTGTCAATTTGGATTCAGGACAAACAAGAACACAAACGATGCTATTATGCACATGTTGGAGTTAATATATACAGCACTTGAGAAGAAAGAAGTCCCACTGGGAATCTTCATTGATCTACGCAAAGCTTTTGATACAGTCGACCATGATTTACTACTCACAAAATTAGCACACTATGGTATAAGGGGACACCCACTCAACTACCTAAAGTCATACCTCACCAACAGAAGCCAATACGTGTACACAAATGGAGCGAACTCTTCCACACAACAAATTACAGTCGGAGTCCCTCAAGGAAGTGTCCTGGGGCCACTCCTATTCCTCATTTACATAAATGACCTACCGAATGCATCACAACTACTCAAACCCATTTTATTTGCAGATGACACAACATATGTTTTCTCTCACCCAAATCCAGTCATACTAGCCAACACTGTTAATGCCGAATTACAGAAAATATCAATACTCTCAATTACTCTCAATACTGACAAGACCTACTTCATACAGTTTGGAAGCAAAGCCACAAATGTTCCACTTAACATAACACTCAATGGTACACCCATCACAAGACTCACAGAGGGAAAATTCCTAGGAATCCACCTTGACAGTAGCCTTAAATTACAAACACATATACAACAAATTTCCAAGAAAATCTCGAAGACAGTAGGTATATTATCAAAGATACGCTATTATGTACCTCAATCAGCTCTCCTTGCACTATATCATTCACTTATCTACCCGTATCTCACCTATGGAATCTGTGCATGGGGATCAACAACATTAAATCACCTTAGACCACTCATAACACAACAAAAGGCCACAGTCAGAATGATAACAAATTCCCACTCTAGACAGCATACTCCACCAATATTCAAAAGTCTCAAACATTCATACTTACTCTTGTGCCTACTACATATATAAAACTTTACACTCTAATATAAACCCTCCGCTCAAAATTCTCCTCACCAACTTTAATAGGACCCATGACCACAACACAAGACACAGATCACTTTATGATATACCCCGTGTTCATATCAACCTATGTAAAAATTCTATGCACATAAAGGGCCCCAGAATCTGGAATTCACTACCAGTAAATATTAAGATAATCTTGTCTGAAAATCAATTTAAAACTCAACTCAAAAACCACCTACTCACCCAAAACTAAATAATCATACTATAAACTACTCTGAAAAATGCTCATTATTACTTTCCTATACGATAATCTCAATTTTTAATAATATGTTACTATTATGTTACCCCCTACTCAATCAAAACTAAATACTCATATTATAAGTTAATGTCAAAAATGCTCAATGTTATTTTCCTTAAGATAATCTCAATTCCATATTACCATTATTGTAACAATCTATTATCACTATATAATAATTTAAACAGTAAAATTTCATCATATTGTAATTTTGAAAACAATTTTTAACTAGAATAAACTCAATAAATTTCTCTAATATTAAGTACATAGTCTTTAAGTTACTAGAATAAGCTGCCCCTAATGCCATGGCATGTCAGTGGCTCTCCTTGCACTCAATTTACATTGTAACTAACAATACCTATGTAATCTGCAATCTGCAACGAAATAAAATTTTACTTTTACTTTACTTACTTCACTTTACTATATGTAATCCTTCATCCAAGTATCTGGAGCCTGTAAGTGACGTAGGAGGTTATGAAGACTTGATGAGTATTATGGCAGCTTCTTCTCGGGAGATAACTAGACTTAAACCATCTCTTGGGGCGTCAAGATGACGCAGATTTGTCTGGCAACATAAGAAATACAGTGGACCCCCGGATTTCGTACAGCTCCCAACTCAAACAATTATGTAAGTGTCTTTTTGTAAGTGCTTTTGTAAGTATATTTTTGGGGGTCTGAAACGGACTAATCTAATTTACATTTGGGAACAAATTCGTTCGGTATCGGCAATCGAACAGCATTCTGGAAAGATTTATTGACGAAATCCGGGGGTCCACTTATTGCTTTTGTTAAAATGCTTTTTTATGTCATTGAATTTACAGGTTATGAGGTGTTGTCTTACCTCATTTCAAAGGCCAGCCCCTAACACTTTTTCTCTTCCCCGGGATGCACCCCACACCAGTCAACTAACACCCAGGTACCTATTTAGTAATGGGTTAACAGTGGTAATAAGTGTAAGGACATGCAGACCGTCTCCACCCACACTAAGAACGAACCCGGGTTCTTCACTGAACCCGGGTCCTTTAATGAACCCGGGTCCTTCAATGAACCCGGGTCCTTCACTGAACCTGGGTCCTTCACTGAACCCGGGTCCTTCACTGAACCCGGATCTTTCACTGAACCCGGATCTTTCACTGAACCCGGGTCCTTCACTGAACCCGGGTTCTTCACTGAACCCGGACCCTTCACTGAACCCGGGTCCTTTAATGAACCCGGATCTTTCACTGAACCCGGGTTCTTCACTGAACCCGGGTCCTTCACTGAACCCGGGTCCTTCACTGAACCCGGGTCCTTCACTGAACCCGGGTCCTTCACTGAACCCGGGGCAGTCATTGGTAACCCCCCACCCCTCCCTGTTAAGCTATACATTCTTCACAAATATTCCATATGTGTCTATTTTCTAAGAACACTGTTCTCGCCACATTAACGACCCAGACACAGAATCAACTTACTAGTAACCTGAACAAACGTCTTCCTATATGAAGCTCTCAAACTTCTTGTCTATGGAAAATTTTATTAAATAAGGGAAACTATGCCAAATAAACTTTCCGGCTGGGAATAAAACGAGTTAAGAGCCAGGTGAGGGAATTTTGCTGACTCCCCATTATTCCTAAGTGTTAGGAAGATGGGGAGGACGTTAGAGAGGGAGTTAAGGGAAGTGTGTAACATGATGCCCTAGTAGGCATCCACTACTGTCATGTCTACATTATCAACAGCCTTAATTGTAATACTAATTTAATGTGAAGCCTCAGTAATCTAATATGCAACCTCTTGCATATGTACATTAGTTAGAGTTAGACATAGATTAATTAGCCTAGAATATATGATTACCTTTAACTAGGCTTATATAATTATAACACAGTGCCATGTCTTGAGGGCCGTCGGCACACAGCACCTCAGTCATGGAAAAATAAACACATAAGCAGTATAATGTGATTCTTTATTGACAACGTTTCGCCCACACAGTGGGCTTTATCGAGTCACAGACAGATCTGTCTGACTCGATAAAGCCCACTGCGTGGGCGAAACGTTGTCAATAAAGATCACATTATACTGCTTATGTGTTTATTTTTCCATTGTGTCGGTATTTTATACCATTTATTTCCACCTCAGTCATGCATATGTACACATTATGGGCAGACATACGCATTATTCCCTCACGAATTCTGGTGTTAACCTGCGACTCTACACATGATATTTTACAGAGTTCCTAAAGGAATTTAATGACCTACACACATCAACGCACGAAGATGGTAAGTTCCTCTTAACTGTACAAGTTGAGAACATTAATGAGTTACTGCCCACCTGGAAGGTCCGCCCACTGAAACCCTCAGGTAATATATCTACTCCCAGGACACAAACTGCCCTTGTCTATATAGAGGTAAGACTTCCTATGTCATCCATTGGTGGAAAGGCAGGTTCTTCGATTGGATTCAACTAATGGTCTGATTAGATAACTAACTAATCAGTTAACACACATGCACACACACAATATCAGGGATTCAGCCATTCCTGGCTAATTATTAACAATTACTATACATCAGGGATTCACGTATGAATGTCTTGTCTCGCCTTGATTAGTTTCACAGGACCACATGGAGTTGTTACTCTCACTCGGCCACAACCACTCTAGGCTTCCTGCCCAGCTGATGACCTTCATGTGTTTCGTAGTTATACTGAACTGTGGCAGCAGAGGGCACAGTTAAGTATGGGAGGCACAGTGTATGTTATGATGTACAGTGTAGGTTGGGAGGGACAGTGTATGTTATGAGGTACAGTGTAGGTTGGGAGGCACAGTGCATGTTATGATGTACAGTGTAGGTTGGGAGGCACAGTGCATGTTATGAGGTACAGTGTAGGTTGGGAGACACAGTGCATGTTATGAGGTACAGTGTAGGTTGGGAGGCACAGTGCAGTTAGAGGTACAGTGTAGGTTGGGAGGACAGTGATGATGAGGTACAGTGTAGGTTGGGAGGCACAGTGCATGATATGAGGTACAGTGTAGGTTGGGAGGCACAGTGCATGTTATGAGGCACAGTGTAGGTTGGGAGGCACAGTGCATGTTATGAGGCACAGTGTAGGTTGGGAGGCACAGTGCATGATATGAGGTACAGTGTAGGTTGGGAGGCACAGTGCATGATATGAGCTACAGTGTAGGTTGGGAGGCACAGTGCATGATATGAGGTACAATTCGATGCCCCTATGTGTCCTCCTGATGAAGGGTCTCTGTTTTCAGAACCTGAGACTAACACACTTAACATGTCAGAAGATGACTCTCAAGCATCTGATGATGTCAGTGCCTCCAGTGAGGATGGGGTCATGGTCAATACGCAGCAAACTACTCAAAACTACACTCCTTCCCATGATGAATCGAGTAGAGAGTTTGAACACAAGGGGAGTTCATACTCGCAATTCCAGGAACTATCCCTCGGTCCGCCAGAAAAATGCGAACTACAAGAAATAATGGGGATTAAAATTTTACAACTTAATATAAAACATTTCTTTAACGAACCGATTCCTCCTTGAGGTTGAATTACATAACCACAACCCTGATGTAATCCTTTTAAATGAGACAGTTGTAAGGGAAGACCAACATATTAAGTTACGTGGTTACTTTACTGTGGAGAAATCGAGATGGCCCTTCAGTGGCCATGCTAGTTAAACTAGGGTATGCTTTTCGTCCCATACATTTTGACGAGGACACCATTCTTGCAATAGAACTGACGACCTCGTATGGTTCATTAATAGTTGCAACTGTCTATTTCCCTCCTCGACAGTCATATATAGATTCCATTCCCCTACATGGGTTACTCAGTAGAAATGTTCTCACTCTCCTCGCTGGTGATTTTAACGGCTATCACCCCGCCCCATCACCCCGCCCCATCACCCCGCCCCATCACCCCGCCCCATCACCCCGCCCCATCACCCCGCCCCATCACCCCGCCATCTTCAACTGTGGAGTCGGACATCCACTGGCTGACTTAAAGGGTCAACAGCTATTTAATATCATGACAGCACGACACCTCTCATTGCAAGCCATTGTAGGCCATCATCCGGGGACACCTGACAATAGAGATTGCGACCTCTACCACTGCAGGGTCTCCCCTGGTGGCAACGTAGGTTCCTACCACATCCCTGTTATCATCACTCTGCAGGCGTCACCGTTTAGGATTCCCACTACTCCGAAAATTAACTTAAACTCTCTGGATTTGACCCATTCAGGGAATACCTGGGCCATGATGATACCATCTTGCTTGGTGGCCAGTCTATCACTGCAATTGATGACGCATTACACTCTTTGCATGATCGTATAATAGAGGCAACTCATACGACTTGTCAAAAAACTACATCAAATCTATACCAGCAATATAAACCTACTTCTGAAATACGTGACTGCATGAAGAATTATCAGAGTGAATGTACCAGACATCTACTCACACGTCAGCCCACACGGGTTGTACTGCAGATGTTGAGGAGAGAACTAATTACTTTGATTTCCCAGCATAAGAACGAATTATGGAACCATCTTGTTCAACAAGCACACCAGTATAAACAGCTTGTTCAACAAGCACACTAGTATAAACATCTTGTTCAACAAGCACACCAGTATAAACATCTTGTTCAACAAGCACACCAGTACTATTCAACATCTTGTTCAACAAGGTATCATGTTCACAAGCGTATAACATTGTTAACAAATATAACTGTTCCACACCGTAACTCTTGCAGCACACAGTATAAACATCTTGTTCAACAAGCACTACATGACGCCCCAGTATAAACATCTTGTTCAACAAGCACACCAGTATAAACACTTGTTCAACAAGCACACCAGTATAAACATCTTGTTCAACAAGCACACCAGTATAAACACTTGTTCAACAAGACACCATATAAACATCTTGTTCAACAAGCACACCAGTATAAACATCTTGTTCAACAAGCACACCAGTATAAACATCTTGTTCAACAAGCACACCAGTATAAACATTGTTCACAAGCACCAGTATAACATCTTGTTCAACAAGCACACCAGTATAAACATCTTGTTCAACAAGCACACCAGTATAAACATCTTGTTCAACAAGCACACCAGTATAAACATCTTGTTCAACAAGCACACCAGTATAAACATCTTGTTCAACAAGCACACCAGTATAAACATCTTGTTCAACAAGACCAGTATAAACATCTTGTTCACAGCACAGTTAACATCTTAAAAGCAACAGTATAACATCTTGTTCAACAAGACACCAGTATAAACATCTTGTTCAACAAGTACACCAGTATAAACATCTTGTTCAACAAGCACACCAGTATAAACATCTTGTTCAACAAGCACACCAGTATAAACATCTTGTTCAACAAGCACACCAGTATAAACATCTTGTTCAACAAGCACACCAGTATAAACATCTTGTTCAACAAGCACACAGTATAAACAGCCCTATCTTGTTCAACAAGCACACCAGTATAAACATCTTGTTCAACAAGCACACCAGTATAAACATTGCTTATTCTAACAAGACACCAGTATAAACATCTTGTTCAACAAGCACACAGTATAAACATCTTGTTCAACAAGCACACAGTATAAACATCTTGTTCAACAAGACACCAGTATAAACATCTTGTTCAACAAGCACACCAGTATAAACATCTTGTTCAACAAGCACACAGTATAAACATCTTGTTCAACAAGACACAGTATAAACATCTTGTTCAACAAGAACACAGTATAAACATCTTGTTCAACAAGCACCATAACAGTTATAAACATCTTGTTCAACAAGACACCAGTATAAACATCTTGTTCAACAAGCACAGAACATTTCCAAGTATAAACATCTTGTTCAACAAGAACACCAGTATAAACATCTTGTTCAACAAGAACACCAGTATAAACATCTTGTTCAACAAGCACACCAGTATAAACATCTTGTTCAACACGAAAACATTGCAACAACACCAGTATAAACATCTTGTTCAACAAGACACCAGTATAAACATCTTGTTCAACAAGAACACCAGTATAAACATCTTGTTCAACAAGTACACCAGTATAAACATCTTGTTCAACAAGAACACCAGTATAAACATCTTGTTCAACAAGCACACCAGTATAAACATCTTGTTCAACAAGCACACTAGTATAAACATCTTGTTCAACAAGCACACCAGTATAAACATCTTGTTCAACAAGCACACCAGTATAAACATCTTGTTCAACAAGCACACCAGTATAAACATCTTGTTCAACAAGAACACCAGTATAAACATCTTGTTCAACAAGAACACCAGTATAAACATCTTGTTCAACAAGAACACCAGTATAAACATCTTGTTCAACAAGCACACCAGTATAAACATCTTGTTCAACAAGCACACCAGTATAAACATCTTGTTCAACAAGAACACCAGTATAAACATCTTGTTCAACAACAATATAACATCTTGTTCAACAAGCACCAGTATAAACGTCAACAATGCAAAGTTCTTGCAACAAGATTGTCAGCTTTGGGGCTAAACATAAGGCTGCCAACTATCTTACATACATTTTTACTGACGAAGATGAGGAAGAAATCAACATAAAATTAGATGACCCACAAGACCAAGTTAATTTGATGGGTGAGGTGTGGGCGAAAATTCTCACCCACAATACCAGTAGAAGATTCAATAAAATCCACTATCAATGGGTCAATAAAATCCACTATCAATGGGTCAATAACATCCACTATCAATGGGTCAATAACATCCACTATCAATGTGTCAATAACATCCACTATCAATGTATCAATAACATCCACTATCAATGGGTCAATAACATCCACTATCAATGGGTCAATAACATCCACTATCAATGTGTCAATAACATCCACTATCAATGGGTCAATAACATCCACTATCAATGTGTCAATAACATCCACTATCAATGTGTCAATAACATCCACTATCAATGTGTCAATAACATCCACTATCAATGTGTCAATAACATCCACTATCAATGTGTCAATAACATCCACTATCAATGTGTCAACGCCTGGAGAGATGACAACCTACATGATCTCCAACCGCTCCCGCTGATTGATATATCTTCTCTTGAAGAGGACCATCCTCTCACTAGACCAATCTCCCTCAGAGAAATGTGTCAAGTTATAGGTAAATGAGGAACAAAGCACCGGGTTTATCAGGCATATCTGGTCAATATCGTTAATGCCATTTTGGCCTCAGGACATTTTCCAATTGCTCTTAAAACAGAGATGACTTTTATTGCTAAACCAAATAAAGATACCCATAAATCTTATAATTATAGGTCTATCTCGTTACTTGAGGTCACGGTAAAGTCTTAGAGAAAATTATTTCTAATAGACTAAACTATTTTATGGAATATAATCACCTCTTTATTGAGAAACAGTTTGGTTTCCGCACTCACAGAGGGACCCAACATGTGCACTCACAGAGGGACCCAACATGTGCACTCACAGAGGGACCCAACATGTGCACTCACAGAGGGACCCAACATGTGCACTCACAGAGGGACCCAACATGTACACTCATAGAGGGACCCAACATGTGCACTCACAGAGGGACCCAACATGTGCACTCACAGAGGGACCCAACATGTGCACTCACAGAGGGACCCAACATGTACACTCACAGAGGGACCCAACATGTGCACTCACAGAGGGACCTAACATGTGCACTCACAGAGTTACCCAACATGTGCACTCACAGAGGGACCCAACATGTACACTCACAGAGGGACCCAACATGTGCACTCACAGAGGGACCCAACATGTGCACTCACAGAGTTACCCAACATGTGCACTCACAGAGTTACCCAACATGTACACTCACAGAGGGACCCAACATGTGCACTCACAGAGGGACCCAACATGTGCACTCACAGAGGGACCCAACATGTGCACTCACAGAGGGACCCAACATGTGCACTCACAGAGGGACCCAACATATACACTCACAGAGGGACCCAACATGTGCACTCACAGAGGGACCCATGTGCACTCACAGAGGGACCCAGTATGTGCACTCACAGAGGGACCCAACATGTGCACTCACAGAGGGACCCAACATGTGCACTCACAGAGGGACCCAACATGTGCACTCACAGAGGGACCCAACATGTGCACTCACAGAGGGACCCAACATGTGCACTCACAGAGGGACCCAACATGTGCACTCACAGAGGGACCCAACATGTGCACTCACAGAGGGACCCAACATGTGCACTCACAGAGGGACCCAACATGTGCACTCACAGAGGGACCCAACATGTGCACTCACAGAGGACCCAACATGTGCACTCACAGAGGGACCCAACATGTGCACTCACAGAGGGACCCAACATGTGCACTCACAGAGGGACCCATCATGTGCACTCACAGAGGGACCCAACATGTGCACTCACAGAGGGACCCAACATGTGCACTCACAGAGGGACCCAACATGTGCACTCACAGAGGGACCCACCATGTGCACTCACAGAGGGACCCAACATGTGCACTCACAGAGGGACCCATCATGTGCACTCCCAGAGGGACTCAACATGTGCACTCACAGAGGGACCCACATGTGCACTCACAGAGGGACCCAACATGTGCACTCACAGAGGGACCCAACATGTGCACTCACAGAGGGACCCACATGTGCACTCACAGAGGGACCCAACATGTGCACTCACAGAGGGACCCAACATGTGCACTCACAGAGGGACCCAACATGTGCACTCACAGAGGGACCCAACATGTGCACTCACAGAGGGACCCAACATGTGCACTCACAGAGGGACCCAACATGTGCACTCACAGAGGGACCCAACATGTGCACTCACAGAGGGACCCAACATGTGCACTCACAGAGGGACCCAACATGTGCACTCACAGAGGGACCCAACATGCCATAAATATAGTCTTTGATGCTGTTGCCAGCTTGCGGAAACAGGGTAATCTTGCCCTTATTGCCACCAGAGATGTTCATAAAGCCTTTGACAGCTTATGGCATGATGGTCTCATTTTTAACTGATTGACCTTCCTGACCACAACTGGACCTTTCTTCGCTTTATATATAACTTCCTCACCAACAGAAAAATCGTCCCTTTCTTTAGTGGTAAGACAGCTGAACCGTTTACACCGACAGCTGGTGTACCTCAGGGGTCGTGTCTTAGCCCAATATTATTGAACATATATGTCAACGATTTCTCTCAACCAGAATATAATGATACAATTATTACCCAATTTGCTGATGATGTAATTCACGTAGTTTCGTCCACCCCTGTCACTGGTAAATATAAGTACGAGAAGGTTATTGAAAAAATGAATACTGAACTACGTAGAACAGCGAACTGGGAGAGGAAATGGCGTATTACTACTAACCCAGACAAAGTTCTTATCAGCACAATCGGTTGTTTTTCCTCAACTATAGAAGATAGAGGGGGTATCTCCACCAGACATATACCTATAGCCATTCATAATCCTAACAAGACACTGGGTTATGAGATAGACAGACTACTTCACTCCTCTTCTCATGTCACCAAAAAGATAAATGTAGCCAAAGCCTTTCCACTCTATTCAGGTTTAATTCAGCTCCACCTCACGTCAAAAAGCACCTGTATAAAATGATGATAAGACCCTTACTTGAATATCCATGTGTGCCTTTGTCATTAACAACTAAAACCAACATGCTTCAACTACAAAGAGTTCAGAACAGAACACTCCGTTTTATCACAGGCACCAGGAGGAGAGATAGACTTCGAATGGCTGATCTACACGATCAACAAGACATAGTTGTAATGAGTGTTCGGCTTGATCAGTTGAAGAAGAGACAACTATATTCCATGCAAGACTTGTATCTCCCAGACAGAGAACATCCAACATATTTTGTAAATACTACCACCGACTACATTATTAATGCAGCACCTCACAGAACCCAGCGGATGACCCTCCACCAGCGAGTGAGAAGATTTATACACAAGGATGATTTGCAAAGACCCAAGATCCTGAGTGACCTTCCTGAAGATCCAAGATCCTGAGTGACCTTCCAGAAGACCCAAGATCCTGAGTGACCTTCCAGAAGACCCAAGATCCTGAGTGACCTTCCAGAAGACCCAAGATCCTGAGTGACCTTCCAGAAGACCCAAGATCCTGAGTGACCTTCCAGAAGACCCAAGATCCTGAGTGACCTTCCAGAAGATCCAGATGAATGGGTAACACCACAACCTTTATATGTCTTCTGATACAACCTCTACCCCAAGTTCTGGTGTTTCCTGTTTTTACTTACCAGCCATTACATTTAATTATGTAACATTGACAAATCTACCAGTGTTGGATACCACCTCAAAAACCCAGCTGGCCAGTATCTCCTGATAGCAGCCATCATAACCATCACTCGCCTTCCTATCGTCCTTCGAACTTAAGACCAGCAATTATAAAAAAAAATGCACTTAGTATACCCTTTACCAATGCAGAGTCATGCAGTTATAACTTTGTTATATCTGTGTGACACTGTTGGGTAAATGTTATACCCCATCTGTTAAATTGAACTTTCATACCACTATACACATAAATATATAATGCACCAAAGTGGTTGGGCCACTTACCTTTTTTTTTATATCCTGCCTCCTCACCACTCTCCTCCCCCCTTTTAACATATTTCCATTCTTACCCATCCTTCTTCCTTCCCCATCCTTCTTCCTTCCCCATCCTTCTTCCTTCCCCATCCTTCTTCCTTCCCCATCCTTCTTCCTTCCCCATCCTTCTTCCTTCCCCATCCTTCTTCCTTCCCCATCCTTCTTCCTTCCCCATCCTTCTTCCTTCCCCATCCTTCTTCCTTCCCCATCCTTCTTCCTTCCCCATCCTTCTTCCTTCCCATCCTTCTTCCTTCCCCATCCTTCTTCCTTCCCCATCCTTCTTCCTTCCCCATCCTTCTTCCTTCCCCATCCTTCTTCCTTCCCCATCCTTCTTCCTTCCCCATCCTTCTTCCTTCCCCATCCTTCTTCCTTCCCCATCCTTCTTCCTTCCCATCCTTCTTCCTTCCCCATCCTTCTTCCTTCCCCATCCTTCTTCCTTCCCCATCCTTCTTCCTTCCCCATCCTTCTTCCTTCCCATCCTTCTTCCTCCATCCTTCTTCCTTTCCTTCTCTTCCCATCCTTCCCTTTTTCCCCTTCCCCATCCTTCTTCCTTCCCCATCCTTCTTCCTTCCCCGTCTTGCCAAAGCTCTGGTCAAAAAAGCTAAGCAAAGCTAAACGTGCAGTGTAGGTTATGAGCCACAGTGTAGGTTATGAGCCACAGTGTAGGTTATGAGCCACAGTGTAGGTTATGAGCTACAGTGTAGGTTATGAGCCACAGTGTAGGTTATGAACTACAGTGTAGGTTATGAGCTACAGTGTAGTTATGAGGTACAGTGTAGGTTATGAGCCACAGTGTAGGTTATGAGCCACAGTGTAGGTTATGAGCTACAGTGTAGGTTATGAACCACAGTGTAGGTTATGAACTACAGTGTAGGTTATGAGCTACAGTGTAGGTTATGAGGTACAGTGTAGGTTATGAGCCACAGTGTAGGTTATGAGGTACAGTGTAGGTTATGAGCCACAGTGTAGGTTATGAGCCACAGTGTAGGTTATGAGCCACAGTGTAGGTTATGAGTCACAGTGTAGGTTATGAGCCACAGTGTAGGTTATGAGGTACAGTGTAGGTTATGAACCACAGTGTAGGTTATGAACCACAGTGTAGGTTATGAGCTACAGTGTAGGTTATGAGGTACAGTGTAGGTTATGAGCCACAGTGTAGGTTATGAGCCACAGTGTAGGTTATGAACCACAGTGTAGGTTATGAACCACAGTGTAGGTTATGAGCCACAGTGTAGGTTATGAACCACAGTGTAGGTTATGAGGTACAGTGTAGGTTATGAGCCACAGTGTAGGTTATGAGCCACAGTGTAGGTTATAAAGCCACAGTGTAGGTTATGAGGCACAGTGTAGGTTATGAACCACAGTGAAAGGGTACTTAGTTTACCACAGTGTAGGTTATGAGCCACAGTGTAGGTTATGAGCTCACAGTGTAGGTTATGAACCACAGTGTAGGTTATGAACCAAAAGTGTAGGTTATGAACTAGGATGAGCACAGTGTAGGTTATGAGCCACAGTGTAGGTTATGAGCCACAGTGTAGGTTATGAACCACAGTGTAGGTTATGAACCACAGTGTAGGTTATGAACCACAGTGTAGGTTATGAGCTACAGTGTAGGTTATGAACCACAGTGTAGTTTATGAACCACAGTGTAGGTTATGAGGTACAGTGTAGGTTATGAACCACAGTGTAGGTTATGAGCCACAGTGTAGGTTATGAACCACAGTGTAGGTTATGAACCACAGTGTAGGTTATGAACCACAGTGTAGGTTATGAGCTACAGTGTAGGTTATGAGCCACAGTGTAGGTTATGAACCACAGTGTAGGTTATGAACCACAGGGAGTGATACACAGTGTAGGTTATGAGCCACAGTGTAGGTTATGAACCACAGTGTAGGTTGCATGAACCACAGTGTAGGTTATGAACACAGTGTAGGTTATGAGCCACAGTGTAGGTTATGAATCACAATTAGGTTATGAGCCACAGTGTAGGTTATGAACCACAGTGTAGGTTATGAGCCACAGTGTAGGTTATGAACCACAGTGTAGGTTATGAGCCACAGTGTAGGTTATGAACCACAATATAGGTTATGAGCCACAGTGTAGGTTATGAGCCACAGTGTAGGTTATGAGCCACAGTGTAGGTTATGAGCCACAGTGTAGGTTATGAGCCACAGTGTAGGTTATGAACCACAGTGTAGGTTATGAACCACAGTGTAGGTTATGAACCACAGTGTAGGTTATGAGCCACAGTGTAGGTTATGAGCCACAGTGTAGGTTATGAACCACAGTGTAGGTTATGAGCAACAGTGTAGGTTATGAACCACAGTAAAGGTTATGAGCCACAGTGTAGTTTATGAACCACAGTGTAGGTTATGAGGTACAGTGTAGGTTATGAGCCACAGTGTAGGTTATGAGCCGCAGTGTAGGTTATGAACCACAGTGTAGGTTATGAACCACAGTGTAGGTTATGAGCCACAGTGTAGGTAATGAACCACAATATAGGTTATGAGCCACAGTGTAGGTTATGAGGTACAGTGTAGGTTATGAGGTACAGTGTAGGTTATGAGGTACAGTGTAGGTTATGAACCACAGTGTAGGTTATGAACCACAGTGTAGGTTATGAACCACAGTGTAGGTTATGAGCCACAGTGTAGGTTATGAGGCACAGTGTAGGTTATGAACCACAGTGTAGAGAGGAACGAAAGTGTCATGTGTCTATAATCATCTTGAGAAAGCTGTTAAAACGATGGTTGCAACATAACTCTCTGTGTAAAGAGGAAACCACTGAGAGAAAAATGCTGTGAATTTAAGGAGAACCTCAATAATATTACTTACATAATATTACTTACACAACGATGAAAGGAATATACACTGTTAAAACACGCTATGAATCTCTTCACAAGAGCTGTGATTATCATAATGGTATACAACACCGTCAAGTTGATAGTGAGACACATGTACACCAGTTAGGTATCTTGATTTCGAAACGTTTCGCCTATACAGTAGGCTTCTTCAGTCGAATACAGAGAAGGCAACAGAAGCAGTAGAGATGTAAAGACGATGTACTCAGTCGTCACCCTGGAAGTCGTAGTTGTGTTTCTTAAACTATGTTGCTGGTTGGAGGCAGCAGAGTGAGAGTCAAAACACTTGGGACAATTTACTGAACTAGTGCATTTTGTCCGGAAGTGAATGAGTGAGGAACATCTGGAGCAAATGTGTGCCTTAGAGCGAGAATGATTCTCGTTGTAGCCTACGCCTCAAGCATTGATAAACCGGAATAGAATTAGTAATAACAGAGAGGTGGTAGGAATTATGTAGGGCTGAGCGCAGATACCAGCGCAGTTTGAGGATGATGGAAGATGTCAACAAATGTCTTCACTCGTTTCTAGTGGAAATGTCATCAATGAAGTCAGTCTTGTGTGTGAAAAGTGGTATGGTGATACCGACAGGATGTGGAAAAAGACACTTATGTTTAGTTCAGGACATTTATTAGAGGAAATATCTCGCCACGAGTGACTTCTTCAGTTATTTCTATATCAGGACTGAAGAAGCCACTCGTGGAGAACCGTTTTCTCTAATAAATTTCTACAGTCTTGTATGTTTCATGGGATTCAAGGACAGTCTTCAGGCTTTGTAACTGAGCTCCTGGCCCTATGGTCCAGAGACCAGCTGATAGCAAACCCAGAGGTAGAAAAATTAAGGCGTGAACCTTTGATATTATAAATAGCATAGGATGACGGATCAAGGATTAGTTTAAAGCCAAATTGAGGTTAGAAGACGCTGATGAGAGAAGTATGGGTGATATCAAACAGAAGGCCTGCAGGATGAACGGTGTCCTTGTCAGGATAGGGGTAGTCTAGGAGCAGAGCCGTAGCCATGGTCGTTGGGCTACGGCTATAGTGACAACATATGGAGAAAGTGACTGGAGGCATCACACGTATTTACTGGTATGTGGATATGAGTGTACCTAAGCCAAAAGTCGGCATCCCAGGCGTACAACCCAAAGAAAGGTTAGCCTTGGGGACAGTACGGACAGAAACAAACACCGCCAAGTGTGAATTCTGGTCCGATTAGCCAGGAACAAATGATAAAAGTGGAGAGAATAAACAAAGGACGCTGGTACCAGTGTGTGGGTAACGTAAACTACCTGAGTGAAGGGTCAACTTTTCTCTTGGATAATTGTGACCTGAAGAAGCTAACCCGTGTCACACTAAAACAGATGGATGAAATTAAAAAAATCATATAAAATGGAAAGAATAGATATGCTGTTATTACACTTGCTGGTAGCGAGGAAGTCGCTTGTTAGTCCTGGAAAAAACGTCCCCTCTGGGGGCAGAGGTGTAGTCGTTATAGCCTCACAAAAGCAGCCACGTGGAAGTGCGCAGTGCGGTGTGGCACAGTGTACGCAGCCCTCAGTATTAAGAGTGCTTCGCCGGGTCACCATCTGGAGAAGACCCGGGCCGGATGTACCGGCGAATCTACAAGAAGTATTAAGGAGCAGATCCTGGACTTCACCTTACGAAACAGACAAAGCAAATGCGATAGTAATTATGGACAAGGTAGATTATAGTGGAAAAATTAACATGTTATTAGAAGATGGGGGAACTTACGTGCCTCTTAAAGCACTGCAGGGTGGTGACAGTCCTCGAGAAGACGGAAGTAAACGCTGTGGGAGATTCTATCACCTTGGTGTATTAAGTCCCAGCATGGAAGAAGATTACCTGCAGTGGTGGTAAATGCGAACCTATAACCACGAGAGAAGAGCAAGGAATCATAAAAAAAAAAAAATACATAGGACCTGATTAGTGTATCTACTAGAATGAATAGTTATCTCTTTATAATTTGGTTGATAAATGGGGTTTAAATCTTATCGACTGTACAAGAGACATCAAGGCTGTACTCAACCTTCCCGGTCTCCCTGAAAAACACTTTAAAGTAAACTCTCCCCTGAAGGCATATATTACCTGCTTCCTTTACGAGGACATTCGGTTAATGAAAGGTTTGTCAGCACAGAACACGTGTTACCTGACATTGATTTGGTGATATGAGTGTATAATGTTTGTCAGGAAACAGGACAAGTGTTTCCTGGCCCGGGTCCTAGCCATATGATGACCCTCAGTTGGAGCTTTTGGTCATCTGACCGAGGCCTTCCACTGGCTTACCAGTCCACCCCTTTAAAAAATATGGTTATGATTACAGCCATGTTTATAGTGAAAGTTGGTTATATGAACCCTTCCGCTCATTACCAGAACACACTATGGTGCTCTATGTTGAAACTTATATCCATTAATCATTCTATAATGATTCACTATCTAAATACTTTTTTTGGGTAATAATTTAATTCTTTATCATGTTAAAGATAAAACTATTTCAATGAAAAATAATTAAATTTTAATATTATTTTGTGTTTACATAAGACTACAACACTAGCCAGCGCCTCGTTATAATACGTGATCATCAGAATAATTTAGTTTGTCCTTGAGGAAAATATGCGTGTTATTTGTCGTCGATATTGTGAAGTTACCCTTCCTAGTGTTGGTTCACTGCCTCTCCTGCTGTGTCACACCACTGCCTCTCCTGCTGTGTCGCACCACTGACTCTCCTGCTGTGTCACATCACTGCCTCTCCTGCTGTGTCACATCACTGCCTCTCCTGTTGCGTCAGACCACTGCCTCTCCTGCTGTGTCGCACCACTGACTCTCCTGCTGTGTCACACCACTGCCTCTCCTGCTGTGTCACACCACTGTCTCTCTTGCTGTGTCACACCACTGCCTCTCTTGCTGTGTCACACCACTGCCTCTCCTGCTGTGTCACACCACTGCTCTCCTGCTGTGTCACACCACTGTCTCTCTTGCTGTGTCACACCACTGTCTCTCCTGCTGTGTCACACCACTGTCTCTCCTGCTGTGTCACACCACTGTCTCTCCTGCTGTGTCACACCACTGCATCTTCTGTTGCGTCATACCACTGCCTCTCCTGTTGTGTCACACCACTGCCTCTCCTGCTGTGTCACACCATTGCCTCTCCTGCTGTGTCACACCACTGTCTCTCCTGCTGTGTCACACCATTGCCTCTCCTGCTGTGTCACACTACTGTCTCTCCTGCTGTGTCACACCACTGCCTCCTGCTGTGTCCACACTCTGCTCTCCTGCTGTGTCACACCACTGTCTCTCCTGCTTGTCACACCACTGCCTCTCCTGTGTAACCATTGCCTCTCCTGCTGTGTCACACCACTGTCTCCCTGCTGTGTCACACCATTGCCTCTCCTGCTGTGTCACACCACTGCCTCTCCTGCTGTGTCACACCACTGCCTCTCCTGCTGTGTCACACCACTGTCTCTCCTTACTGTGTCACACCATTGCCTCTCCTGCTGTGTCACACCACTGTCTCTCCTGCTGTGTCACAAAACTGCCTCTCCTGTTGTGTCACACCACTGCCTTCCTGCTGTGTCACACCCCCTGCCTCTCCTGCTGTGTCACACCATTGCCTCTCTGCTGTGTCACACCACTGCCTCCCTGTTGTGTCACACCACTGTCTCTCCTGCTGTGTCACACCACTGCCTCCTGTTGTGTCACACCACTGCCTCTCCTGCTGTGTCACACCACTGCCTTCCTGCTGTGTCACACCAGTGCCTCCTGCTGTGTCACACCACTGCCTCTTCTGCTGTGTCACACCACTGCCTCCCTGCTGTGTCACACCACTGCCTCTCCCTCTGTGTCACACCACTGCCCTCCTGTTGTGTCACACCACTGCCTCTCCTGCTGTGTCACACCCCTGCCTCTCCTGCTGTGTCACACCATTGCCTCTCCTGCTGTGTCACATCACTGCCTCTCCTGCTGTGTCACACCACTGCCTCTCCTGCTTGTCACCACCACTGCCTCTCCTGTTGTGTCACACCACTGCTTCTCCTGTTGTGTCCACCACTGCTCTCCTGTTGTGACACACCACTGCCTCCTGCGGTCACACCACTGCCTCTCCTGTTGTGTCACACCACTGCCTCTCCTGTTGTGTCACACCACTGCCTCTCCTGTTGTGTCACACCACTGCCTCTCCTGCTGTGTCACACCACTGTTTCTCTTGCTGTGTCACACCACTGCCTCTCTTGCTGTGTCACACCACTGTCTCTCCTGCTGTGTCACACCACTGCATCTTCTGTTGCGTCATACCACTGCCTCTCCTGTTGTGTCACACCACTGCCTCTCCTGCTGTGTCACACCATTGCCTCTCCTGCTGTGTCACACCACTGTCTCTCCTGTTGTGTCACACTATTGCCTCTCCTGCTGTGTCACACTACTGTCTCTCCTGCTGTGTCACACCACTGCCTCTCCTGCTGTGTCACACCTCTGCCTCTCCTGCTGTGTCACACCACTGTCTCTCCTGCTGTGTCACACCACTGCCTCTCCTGCTGTGTCACACCATTGCCTCTCCTGCTGTGTCACACCACTGTCTCTCCTGCTGTGTCACACTATTGCCTCTCCTGCTGTGTCACACCACTGCCTCTCCTGCTGTGTCACACCACTGTCTCTCCTGCTGTGTCACACCACTGTCTCTCCTGCTGTGTCACACCATTGCCTCTCCTGCTGTGTCACACCACTGTCTCTCCTGCTGTGTCACACCACTGCCTCTCCTGTTGTGTCACACCACTGCCTCTCCTGCTGTGTCACACCCCTGCCTCCTGCTGTGTCAACATTGCCTTCCTGCTGTGTCCACCACTCCTCCTCATGTTGTGTCACACCACTCCTCTCTGCTGTGTCACACCACTGCCTCTCCTGCTGTGCACACCACTGCCTCTCCTGTTGTGTCACACCACTGCCTCTCCTGCTGTGTCACACCACTGCCTCCCTGCTGTGTCACCCTGCCTCCCTGTTGTGTCACACCACTGCCTCTCCTGCTGTGCCACCACTGCCTTCCTGTGACCACCACTGCCTCTCCTGTTGTGTCACACCACTGCCTCTCCTGTGTGTCATCACCACTGCCTTCCTGTTGTGTCACACCACTGCCTCTCCTGTTGTGTCACACCACTGCCTCCTGCTGTGTCACACCACTGCCCTCCTGTGTGTCACACCACTGCCTCTCCTGTTGTGTCACACCACTGCCTCCCGCTGTGACACACCACTGCCTTCCTGTTGTTCACACCACTCTCCTGTTTGCACACCACTGCCTTCCTGTTGTGTCACACCACTGCCTCTCCTGTTGTGTCACACCACTGCCTCTCCTGCTGTGTCACACCACTGCCTCTCCTGTTGTGTCACACCACTGCCTCTCCTGTTGTGTCACACCACTGCCTCTCCTGTTGTGTCACACCACTGCCTCTCCTGCTGTAAAGCGGGGCCCTCCTGTATAAGTAACTACTTTTATATTGTATATGATAGACTGTTCTCCGAGATGGAAATTTCTAAGTACAAGTATCTACTACAACTCCGCTTTAAAGAAACATTAAGTTCCGTAGTTCACGAAACTTGAAGTTCCGTATCTACAGATTCCATAGAGAAATGTGCTGAAATTTCGTGATAAACGAATGTGACCAACGTATCCACACAAGAGGGAGCTGGACAGATACCTAAAGTTGATGCTGAATCAGCCGGGTTGTGATTCGTACGTTCGACTACGTGCGGCCAGCAGTAACCGCCTCATTGATCAGGCCCTGATCCGGAATACCCTCCAGGTAGACTCCAGGTAAGTGTACTGAGTATTTGAACCTGCTACTGAAACCTCTTATAACAGTCTAAAAGACGACTGTGTCTAAACAATTTATTGTCGACTACAGTCAAGTTACTCTAAGTTATAAAGATAGGACTCATAACTGAGACACTTGTGCTACATTTCGGTATCTTTATTCTGCAAACGTTTCGCCAGACAGTGGTTTCTTCAGTCCAATGAGGAGAAAGATGGAAGATGAGGAGAGGTTTGAGGTAATCAGTCCCACAGCCTGGAGTCGAAGTGTCCCATCCATCACATATAACTAATGTGACACTTTATTGTGGCAATGTTTCGCTCCCCAGGAGCTTAACAAGGCTCCTGGAGAGCGAAACGTTGCCACAATATAACGTAATTAGTTGCATTTGTGTCCTTTTACCCAACAAGATACACATTGCAGAACAAGCTTGATGAAGCTCCAGACTGAGAGAAACATCGTGCGGGTTGAAACTTTTCGCCCCGACTGAAATATTTAGCAGTCGTTTATTGTCAGAGAAGTGCCTGTCACGGGTCAGTGTCACAAGGTGAGCTGTTTAGTGGCGCTGTTAGTCTCGGGGTCACTGTAAGGCGTGTATCTGAGGACACGTGAAGGTCAGGTAGCCTACGATCACTGTACGGTGTGTGTCTGAGGACACGTGAAGGTCAGGTAGCCTACGATCACTGTACGGTGTGTGTCTGAGGACACGTGAAGGTCAGGTAGCCTACGATCACTGTACGGTGTGTGTCTGAGGACACGTGAAGGTCAGGTAGCCTACGGCTGGTAGCCTAAAGCAGCAGACGCTGAAGGCGAGGCCAGCATATCGCCTTCAGCGTCTGCTGCCTTAAATCAGACGAGTCGAGCAGAGTAACACCGAGTCTTGACTATCTATGACTCCACAATTCCATGGAACGTTATTTCACAGGGAAATTTCGAAACACCGCTCATACCAAGAGATTCGAGCCGAGTCATGCCAAGCCGAGTCATGCCAAGCCGAGTCGAGCCGAGTCATGCCAAGCCGAGTCGAGCCGAGTCATGCCAAGCCGAGTCGAGCCGAGTCATGCCAAGCCGAGTCGAGTCAAGCTGACCCATGAATACGGCGAGACAATGTTTTATTTTTTTTTCGGCAGTCATCAAATCTGTCATTGAGTGTGGTTGAGGCGTCATGCACTCTACTATCCTCGTGATCCCAGACACTAGCGTCCTGCACTCTACTATCCTCGTGATCCCAGACACTAGCGTCCTGCACTCTACTATCCTCGTGATCCCAGACACTAGCGTCCTGCACTCTACTATCCTCGTGATCCCAGACACTAGCGTCCTGCACTCTACTATCCTCGTGATCCCAGACACTAGCGTCCTGCACTCTACTATCCTCGTGATCCCAGACACTAGCGTCCTGCACTCTACTATCCTCGTGATCCCAGACACTAGCGTCCTGCACTCTACTATCCTCGTGATCCCAGACACTAGCGTCCTGCACTCTACTATCCTCGTGATCCCAGACACTAGCGTCCTGCACTCTACTATCCTCGTGATCCCAGACACTAGCGTCCTGCACTCTACTATCCTCGATCCCAGACACTAGCGTTCTGCACTCTACTATCCTCGTGATCCCAGACACTAGCGTCTGCACTCTACTATCCTTGTGATCCCAGACACTAGCGTCCTGTACTCTACTATCCTTGTGATCCCAGACACTAGCGTCCTGCACTCTACTATCCTCGTGATCCCAGACACTAGCGTCCTGCACTCTACTATCCTCGTGATCCAAGACACTAGCGTTCTGCACTCTACTATCCTTGTGATCCCAGACACTAGCGTTCTGCACTCTACTATCCTTGTGATCCCAGACACTAGCGTTCTGCACTCTACTATCCTTGTGATCCCAGACACTAGCGTTCTGCACTCTACTATCCTTGTGATCCCAGACACTAGCGTCCTGCACTCTACTATCCTTGTGATCCCAGACACAGCATTCTGCATCTACTATCCTTGTGATCCCAGACACTAGCATTCTGCACTCTACTATCCTTGTGATCCCAGACACTAGCATTCCCGCCCTACTATCCTTGTGATCCCAGACACTAGCGTTCTGCACTCTACTATCCTTGTGATCCCAGACACTAGCGTTCTGCACTCTACTATCCTTGTGATCCCAGACACTAGCGTTCTGCACTCTACTATCCTTGTGATCCCAGACACTAGCGTTCTGCACTCTACTATCCTTGTGATCCCAGACACAGCGTTCTGCACTCTACTATCCTTGTGATCCCAGACACTAGCGTTCTGCACTCTACTATCCTTGTGATCCCAGACACTAGCGTTCTGCACTCTACTATCCTTGTGATCCCAGACACTAGCGTTCTGCACTCTACTATCCTTGTGATCCCAGACATAGGCCCCTACTATTCTTGTGATCCCAG
>WNWK01011792.1:0-62784 GCA_009830355.1 Cherax destructor | reverse complement strand
ATCTTCAACACATCTATCGAAACAGGGCGACTACCTGAAGTATGGAAGACAGCAAATGTAGTCCCAATTTTAAAAGAGGAGACAGACACGAAGCACAAAACTACAGACCAGTGTCACTGACATGTATAGTATGCAAAGTCATGGAGAAGATAGTCAGGAGAAGAGTGGTGGAGCACCTAGAAAGGAATGAGCTTATCAACGACAGCCAGCACGGTTTCAGGGATGGGAAATCCTGCGTCACAAACCTAATGGAGTTCTATGAAAGGGTGAGGGCAGTAAGACAAGAGAGAAAGGGCTGGGTAGATTGCATTTTCTTGAACTGTAAGAAGGCGTTTGGCACAGTTCCACACAAGAGATTAGTGCAAAAGTTGGAGGACCAGGCAGGAATAACAGGAAGACACTACAATAGATCAGGGAATACCTGTCAGGAAGACAACAGCGAGTCATGGTACGTGGCGAGGTGTCAAAGTGGGCGCCTGTAACGAGAGGGGTGCCACAGGAATCAGTCCTAGGACCGGTGCTGTTTGTGGTATTTGTGAATGACATGACGGAAGGAATAGACTCTGAAGTGTCCTTGTTTGTAGATGATGTGAAGTTGATGAGAAGAATTCAATCGGACGAGGACCAGGCAGAACTACAGAGGGATCTGGATAGGCTGCAGGCCTGGTGCAGCAACTGGCTCCTGGAGTTCAACCCCACCAAGTGCAAAGTCATGAAGATTGGGAAAGGGCAAAGAAGGCCACAGGTGGAGTACAGTCTAGGGGGCCAGAGTCTACAAACCTCACTCAAGGAAAAGGATCTTGGGGTGAGTATAACACCGGGCACCTCCGAGGTGCACATCAACCAAATAACTGCTACAGCATACGGGCGCATGGCAAACCTAAGAACTGCATTCCGACATCTTAATAATGAGTCATTCAGGACCCTGTATACTGTGTACGTTAGGCCCATACTGGAGTATGCAGCACCAGTTTGGAACCCTCACCTTGCCAAGCATGTAAGGAAACTAGAGAAAGTGCAAAGGCTTGCAACAAGACTAGTCCCTGAGCTAAGGGGTATGTCCTACAAGGAAAGTTTACGGGAAATCGACCTGACGACACTGGAAGACAGGAGAGATAGAGGGGATATGATAACGACATATAAAATACTGAGAGGAATCGACAAGGTGGACAGAGACAGAATGTTCCAGAGATCGGATAAAGCAACAAGGGGACACAGTTGAAGTTGAAGACTCAAATGAACCACAGGGATGTTAGGAAGTATTTCTTCAGTGACAGAGTTGTCAGGAAGTGGAATAGTTTTGGAAGTGATGTAGTGGAGGCAGGATCAATACATAGCTTTAGGGAGAGGTATGATAAAGCTCATGACCGAGTAGCGGCCAGTGAAGAGGAGGGGCTAGGAGCTGTGACTCGACTCCTGCAACCACAACTAGGTGAGTACAAAGACACAACACACACACACACACACACACACACACACACACGTGAAGTTAATGAGGGGAATTAAATCAGATGAGGATCAGGCAGGACTACAAAGAGACCTGGACGGGCTGACACCTGGTCCAGCAATTTAACCCCGCCAAATGCAAAGTCATGAAGATCGGGGAAGGGCAAAGAAAACCTCGGACAGAGTATAGACTAGGTGGCCAAAGACTGCAAACCTCACTCAAGGAGAAAGATCTTGGGGTGAGTATAATACCGAGCACGTCTCTGGAAGCAAATATAAGCACATAAGAAAGAAGGAACACTGCAGCAGGCCTACTGGCCCATGCGAGGCAGACCCGAGTCTCCCACCGGCTTAAGCCAATGCCCCGACCCAGCCAGGTCAGGTTTCACTTAAGGAAGGAGCACGGCATCTGACCTAGTAGCACAAGCTAGTCAGGACCAACTCACACCCACCCACACCCACTCATATATTTATCTAGCCTATTTTTAAAACTACACAACGTTTTAGCCTCTATAACTGTACTCGAGAGTTTGTTCCACTCATTGACAACTCTATTACCAAATCAATGCTTTCCTATATCCTTCCTGAATCTGAATTTATCCAACTTAAAGCCAATGCTGCGAGTCCTGTCAATACTAGGTATTTTTAGCACGCTATTTACATCCCCTTTATTTATTCCTGTTTTCCATTTATACACCTCATTCATATTCCCCCTAATTCTACGCCTTTCTAGAGAGTGCAGATTCAGGGCCCTCAGTCTATCCACATAGGGAAGATTTCTGATACATGCCCCCATTCTGTAATACGGTGACCAAAACTGTGCAGCATAATCTAGATAAGGCCTAACCAAGGATATATAGAGTTGAAGAACAGCCTGAGGACTCCTATTATTTATGCTTCTTGATATGAAGCGAAGGATTCTGTTCGCTTTATTGCGAACACTTATGCACTGCTGTTTTGGTTTTAGATTACTGCTAACCAGAACTCCTAAATCCTTTCGCAATCAATAGTATTAAGATCTTCATTATTCCCGCAGTATTTTGTATGTCATTATCATGTCTCCCTGACCCTTTTGTCCTCCAGTGTTGTCAGGCCGATTTCCGTTAACCTTTATTTGTAGGACATTTCCTTAGCTCTGGAACTAGCCTCGTTGCAAACCTTTGCACTTTCTCTAATTTTTGACAACCAGATAACTGCTGCAGTATATGGGCGCCTGGCAAACCTGAGAATAGCGTTCCGATACTTCGATAAGGAATCGTTCAAGACACTGTACACCGTGTACGTCAGGCCCATACTGAAGTATGCAGCACCAGTTTGGAACCCACACCTGGTCAAGCACGTCAAAAATTAGAAAGTGCAAAGGTTTGCGACGAGGCTAGTTCCAGAGCTAAGGGGAATGTCCTACAAATAAAGGTTAACAGAAATCGGCCTGACGACACTGGAAGACATGAGGGTCAGGGGAGACATGATAATGACATACAAAATACTGCGGGGAATAGATAACTTGGACAGAGACAGGATGTTCCAGAGATGGGACACAGAAACAAGGGTTACAATTGGAAGTTGAAGACTCAGATGAGTCAAAGGAATGTTAGGAAATATTTCTTCAGTCACAGAGTTGTCAGAAAGTGGCATAGTCTGGCAAGTGTGGTAGTGGAGACAGTAAACATACATAGCTTTAAGACAAGGTATGATAATGCTCAAGGAGCAGGGATAGAGAGGACCTAGTAGCGATCAGTGAAGAGGAGGGGCCAGGAGCTGAGTCTCGACCCCTGCAACCACAAATAGGTGAGTACAAATAGGTGAGTACACACACACACACACACAACATACACACACACACACACAACACACACACAACACACACACACACACACACACACACAACACACACAAACACCACGCCCCGATGGCATGGTGGCTAGCGCTCTTGCTTCACGCACGGAGGGCCGGGTTCAATTCCGGCGGGGCCGAAACATTTCGAAGTGTTTCGTTACACACACATACATACAACAGGCCTAGTGTCTAATCGACATGTGCCTAGGACAAAATGGTAAATAACATATCAAGGGAAGAGAGAGAACGGTGGGTTGATTGCATTTTCCTGGACTGCAGGAAGGCCTTCGACACAGTTCTTCACATGAGATTAGTAAAGAAAGTGGAAGAACAAGCATGTATAACAGGAAGGGCACTGGAATGGATCAGGGAATACCTCACAGGGAGGCAACAACGGGTCATGGTGCGTGATGAGGTATCACAGTGGGCGCCTGTGACGAGCGGTGTACCGCAGGGGTCAGTCCTAGGACCAGTGTTATTCTTGGTATATGTAAATGACATGACGGACGGGATAGACTCAGAAGTGTCTCTGTTCGCAGATGATGTGAAATTAATGAGGAGAATCACATCGGAAGAGGACCAAGAAGGACTTCAAACAGACCTGGACAAGCTTGACATCTGGTCTAGCAATTGGCTTCTCGAATTCAATCCCACCAAATGCAAAGTCATGAAGATCGGAGAAGGGCAAAGAAGACCGCTGACAGAGTACAGGCTAGGCGGACAAAGACTACAAACCTCGGCAAAGGAGAAAGACCTTGGGGTGAGTATAACGCCAAGCACGTCTCCAGAAGCACACATCAACCAGATAACTGCGGCAGCATGGGCGACTGGCAAACCTAAGATTAACGTTCCGTTACCTTAACAAGTAATCGTTCAAGACACTGTACACCGTGTACGTCAGGCCCATACTAGAATATGCAGCACCAGTCTGGAACCCACACCTGGTCAAGCACGTAAAGAAACTAGAGAAAGTGCAAAGGTTTGCGACAAGGTTAGTTCCACAACTCAGGGGTCTGTCCTATGAAGAAAGGTTGAGGGAAATAGGACTAACAACACTGGAGGAAAGAAGGGTCAGAGGAGACATGATAACGACATACAAAATACTGCGGGGAATTGACAAGGTAGACAGTGACAGGATGTTCCAGAGAGGGAACACAGAAACAAGGGGACACAACTGGAAGCTGAAGACTCAGATGAGTCAAAGGGATGATAGGAAGCATTTCTTCAGCCACAGAGTAGTCAGGAAGTGGAATAGTCTAGAGAAAGATATAGTGGAGGCAGGAACCATACATAGTTTTAAGACAAGGTATGATAAAGCTCATGGAGCAGGGAGAGCAGAGACTCAGTACCGGACAGCGAAGAGGCGGGGCCAGGAAGCTGAGTCTCGACCCCTGCAACCACAATTAGGTGAGCACAATTAGGTGAGTACACCAACACACACATTCATCCACGCATAAAAAACTGGCCTAATGTCTAATCGGCATGTGCCTAGGACAAAATGGTAACTAACATACACACTAACATACCCCTGCAACCACAATTAGGTGAGTACACATGCATGCACACATATACAACAGGCCTAGTGTCTAATCACCACGGTAACTAACACGCACAGGCAGTGATGACGGTTAGCTTGTGTGGGGACCACCAGTACAGGAGAAACAAACGTGCACACGAAAGTACCCACGTACACACAAACACGCACACGCACACCACACACACACACACACACACACACACACACACACACACACACACACACACACACACACACACACACAGATGAGTCAAAGGGATGTTAGGAAGCATTTCTTCAGCCACAGAGTAGTCAGGAAGTGGAATAGTCTAGAGAAAGATATAGTGGAGGCAGGAACCATACATAGTTTTAAGACAAGGTATGATAAAGCTCATGGAGCAGGGAGAGCAGAGACCCAGTAGCAGACAGCGAAGAGGCGGGGCCAGGAGCAACCACAATTAGGTGAGTACAATTAGGTGAGTACACACACACACAAAGAAACATATAAACACACCCAGTAGCGGACAGTGAAGAGGCGGGGCCAGGAGCTGAGTCTCGACCCCTGCAACCAACAATTAGGTGAGTACAATTAGATGAATTAGGTGAGTACACACAAGAATACACATACTCAGACAAACCTAACCTAACACATTAGATCTTAAATAACCCCTCCACCACACACACACACACACACACACACACACACACACACACATTTTTACAGAAAGCTGAAGGAGCTAGAGCATCCTAACAAGATTAAAAAAATGGGATTTCTAAAGGGAGGAAGTAAAGGTAAGGGAACTGAGAATGGTTGGTCTGAAAAGGAAGACCAAAACGGACCAAGAATGAAATAAAAGGTTAAATGAGCTTTGCAATAACATGTTGGAGAAGATATCTGCAGAGAGCAAGAAGTGGGAATCGTGAGCTGTAGTAGCTGAGGCAAAGATACAGAGACTGGAGGAAGAAATGGATGTGTTGAAGCAGGATATAAAGATGAGGTCCGAAAGGAGTAAGGTGACTGAAATGGGAACATCAGCAGGCAGTGAGGGAACTGAAGGAGGGGATGGAGCTAAGAAGTGTTTAGCAGAAATACTATCAGGCCATCAGAGTGTCCAGGAGATGATAAGGGAAACAAAGGAGATCCTTAAATCAGATCCAGAGATATACCTGGAGTTCCAGGGGTCAACGCCCCTGCGGACCGGTCTGTGACCAGGCCTCATGGAGGAAAAAGAAACGGGAAGAAGAGAGGAAGAGGTCAATAATTATTCATGGGCTTCAGGAGGCTGAAGGGAAGACCTATGATGAAAGAAAACATTGGGAGGAAACAGAGATTAAGAGCATCATTACAATAACAGGGGAGAAGTGCATGTCTCAGGTAGAAAATTTTCACAGACTTAAGGGGAAGGGGGGTATTCGAGGGAAAAAAAATTGACTAATCAAATTGACATTCAAGATGGAAGGGGTACGGAACAGGATACTACAACACAAGCCACTGTTAAAAGACTCAAGAATATCAACAAGTGTACCTCAATCGAGACGGAGCACGAAAAGAAAGGGAACAACTGAAAGTGAGAGCAAGACAAAACCAGTGGAAATAAAGAGAGACATGACAGGCAACGTCAGACAGGAAAGCTCAGACTTTGGAAAACATCAAACACAAATTCTTATAGAAACCCCTCAATCCCTGACTCCACATATCAACCAAACACAATAACCACAAACAAACCACACATCATAGCCTGCACCCCCCTAAGCACTAATTTCACAATCACAGCAGCCTCCCATAAAATTCCGCCCTGACTCCCACTCTCCTAGCCTGCACCTTCCTCTTCCATCTCTCAAAATACAGTAATGGAAAGGAAGCTAAAGGTATGGTACATCAATGCAGATGGAATAACAAATAAAGAGTGAAGAGTGGCAAGAACGAATCATTGATGCATCATCTGACATATTAGCACTAAAAGAGACAAAACTTACAGGGATGATAACAGATGCAATCTTTCCACCTGGATATCAGATCCTGAGGAAAGACAAAGAGAACAGAGGAGGGGGAGGAGTAGCACTGCTCTTCAAAAACCAGTGGAGTTTTGAGAAAATGGGAGGAATGGGCAGAAGGGAAACAGATGCCTTCATTGTAGGAACACTTCAGACTGGGGGTCTGTAGGTGATGATAGCAGTGATGTATAACCCACCACTTAACAGCAGGAGGACAAGACATGAGTATGATATGCACAATAGGGCAATGGTGGATACACTAGCTGAAGTGGCCAGAAGGGCTCATATGGGTAGGACAAAATTACTCATAATGGGGAATTTCAATCATAAAGAGATTGACTGGGAAAACCTAGAGCCACATGGTGGACCAGAAACATGGAGGGCTAAGATGTTGGAGACTGTATTGGAGAACTTCATGCACCAGCATGTTAGGGATACAACCAGAGAAAGGGAAGAGGATGCTGCAGCAAGGCTGGATCTCATATTCACCTTGAATAGTTCAGACATAGAGGATATCACACATGAAAGACCCTTTGGAGCTAGTGATCATGATGTCCTGAGTTTTGAATACCTTGTTGAGTTACAAATGGAGAATGCAGAAGCGCGAGAACAACGAGAGAAGTCGAACTTCAAAAAAGGGGACTACATAGGAATGAGAAGTTTCCTGCATGAAGTGCAATTGGAAAGAGAACTAGAGGGAAAGACAGTAAATGAAATGATGGAACTAGTGATCACTAAGTGCAGGAAAGCAGAGGAGAAGTTCATACCAAAGGGTAACAGAAAAAATGGTAAGACCAGAGTGAGCCCATGGTTTAACTGGAGGTGTAAAGAGGCCAAAGCCAAGTGTGCTAGAGCATGGAAAAGGTATAGAAGGCAAAGGACTCAAGAAAACAAGGAGTTGAGCAGAAAAACCAGAAACGAATATGCTGGGATAAGGAGAGAGGCCCAGAGGCAATACGAGAACGCCATAGCATCAAAAGCCAAATCTGAACCAAAGTTGTTATACAGTCACATTAGGAGAGAAACAAGAGTCAAGGACCAGGTAATCAGGCTGAGGAAAGAAGGAGGGGAACTCACAAAGAGGGACCAGGAAGTATGTGATATACAAGATTTAGAGAAGTATTCACAATAGAAACGGGAATGCTTCCAGCAAACTGTGGAGGTAGGGTGCACCAGCAGGTGGTGGACACAATACACATAACCATGGTAGAGGTGAAGAAACTGCTAGGTGAACTAGATACCTCAAAGGCAGTGGGCCCAGATAACATATCTCCATGGATATTGAAAGAGGGAGCAGAGGAACCGTGTGTGCCGCTAGCAGTAATCTTCAGTAAATCTTTCTAAACTGGGCAATTGGTTGAGGCGTGGAAGACAGCTAATGTAGTTCCTGTAAGGGGTTGGGAGCAGTAGGAGGGTTACATACTATGTTTGTTTGGTTCAGTCATTTATAATTGTTTTGTTATTGTCGTTGTTGTTATGGAGCGGCCTTGGAAAGTACATGGTTATTGTTACTCAGTCTTTCAATAACCTACAACCACTACAGTTCCAATTTTTAAGAAAGGAGACAGACAAGCAGCGTTAAACTACAGACCAGTGTCATTAACTTGTATAGTATGTAAAGTCATGGAAAAATTCATCAGGAGAAGAGTGGTGGGACACATTGAAAAGATTGGACTCGTACATTACAATCAACACGGCTTCAGGGATGGGAAATCCTGTGTCACAAATCTACTTGAGTTCTACGATAAGGTAACAGAAGTAAGACAGAAGAGAGAGGGATGGGTAGATTGCATCTTTTTGGACTGTAAGAAGGCTTTTGACACAGTACCACACAAGAGACTGGTGCAAAAATTAGAGGAGCAGGCAGGAATAATAGGGAAAGTACTGCAATGGATCAGGGAATACCTGACAGGAATTAAACAATGAGTGTTGGTACGTGATGAAGTGTCAGAGTGGGCGCATGTGTCGAGTGGGGTTCCACAAGGGTCAGTCCTAGGTCCGGTGCTCTTTCTTGTATACGTGAATGACATGATGGAAGTAAAGTAAAATAAAGTAAAGTAAAGTAAAGGTTTATTTCTTGTAAAGGTTACAATATGTAATTACAATTTTGGTTTGGTAAGTAGAAAGAAAGCCACTATAATGCCGGGGCATTTCACCCAGACTAATCCTAATACATACTAACTACTTAAAACTAGACAAGATGATAGTACAAAGTAATTACTTAAAATTAGACACGTGGTTTACTTGATTACAATCATATTTAATCTTAATATTAATGCTAGGAAGCCAAGGTGGAAGTTTCTAAAGATAATAATCTTGAAGTTGTACATAATAAAAAATATTACAATTAATGGTTCAGTCAGCAACATTTCATGGAATGGCAGAAGTTTAAAAGTTTAGAGGCCACATAAAATAACTAGTTAGTTGTTTTGGTTGATTTGGTTAGTATTGAGAGATAAGATGATATTTTAGCAAGGTCCTAAATTTATAAGTAGTCAGGGGATCCTTTACCGGTTCCGGTAGCGAGTTTCAGATCTCCGGGTTCTTATGTGCATAGCATTTTTGCGTAGTGTGAGACTGACCCGAGGGATGTTGAAAAGTGACTTATGCCTTGTATTGTGACTGTGCATTCTGTTGTAACTGTCAGGGAGGAGTTTAAGTGGAGTGTTTATAGTGGAATTTAATGTAAAAGGCACAATAATATGAGTGTATGTCTCGTATATTTAGCAAGTTCAGTCTTTTGAAAAGTGGTGGGGTGTGGTGTCTAGCACAGGAGCTGGTAATCAACCGCACAGCAGCTTTTTGTTGGGTTATTAAAGGTTTAAGGTGGTTGGCTGTGATTGATCCCCATTCACAAATACCATAGGTGAGGTAAGGATATATTAAAGAGTGGTATAGGGTAAGAAGTGCTGTTTGTGGTACATTGTATCGTATCTTGGAAAGGATTCATACTGATTTGGAAATTTTCTTGGATATGTGTTGGATGTGGGAATGAAATTTAAGATTACAGTCAAGGAGAAGACCTAGAAATTTACCCTCAGTGTGTCTTGATATAGGAAAAACATTTATCGATATATTAAGGAATAGATTCAGAAGTGTCACTGTTCGCTGATGATGTGAAACTGATGAGGAGAATACAAACGGACGAGGATCAGTTAAGATTTCAAGGGAATCTGGACAAACTACAAGTCTGGTCCAACAAATGGCTCCTGGAGTTTAACCCCAGTAAGTGTAAGGTCATGAAGATTGGGGAAGGACACAGAAGACTGCAGACGGCATACAGGTTAGGGAATCAAAGGCTGCAAACGTCATTTAAAGAAAAGGATCTTGGGGTAAACATTATAACGAACATGTCTCCTGAGGCACACATCAATCAAATAACTGCTGCAGCATATGGGCGCTTGGCAAACCTGATATTAGCGTTTAGACATCTGAGAAAGGAGTCATTCACGACACTGTACACCGTGTACGTCAGGCCTATACTAGAGTATGCAGCACCAGTATGGAACCCACACCTAGTCAAACACGTCACGAAATTGGAGAAAGTGCAAAAATTTGCAACACGTTTAGTCCCAGAACTGAGAGGTATGTCTTATGAGGAGAGGTTAAGGGAACTCAACCTGATGACACTAAAGGATAGGAGGGACAGGGGGGACATGATAACAATGTATAAAATACTAAGAGGAATTGACAAGGTAGACAGGGCTCGAATGTTTCAGAGATGGGATACAGAAACAAGAGGCCACAATTGGAAGCTGAAAACCCAAATGAGTCACAGATATGATAGGAAGTATTTCTTTAGCCTTAGAGTTGTCAGGAAGTGGGATAATCTGGAGATTGAAGTAGTGGAAGCAAGTTCCATACATAGCTTCAAGAAGAGGTATGATAAAGCTCATGGAGCAGGGAGAGAGTGAATTAGTATCAACTAGTGAAGAGGCGGGGCCAGGAGCTATGAATCGACCCCTGCAACTTAATATAGGTGAGTACACTATATAAATGAACAAAAAACCACCAACACCAACCACCCACAAACCTCTATTACACATCCCCTCTTTCCCTCCCTCTCCCCCTCTCTCTTCTCCCCCAGTGACTGTCCCTCCCCCTCTCTCTTCTTCCCCTGTGACTGTCCCTCCCCCTCTCTCTCCCCTTATTCCCTTCTCTTTCCCCATCCACATCCCCCTTAGCCACTGCCTCCCCTTCTCTCTCCCCCTCTCCCTACCTCGGTTCCCACTCTCTACCTCCCTACCTCACTCTCACATTCACTATCACACCCTCTCCCTCTCTCTCTCTCCTCTCTTCCTCTACCTCTCCATCTTCCTTCCATCCTTCTCCTACCATTTTCTCTCCCTCCCACCTCTCTTCCCTTGCCTTTCCCTCACTTCCCTTCCCAATCTCTCCCTGTACCACTGTCTTCCCCTCCCTCTCTCACTCTCTCCATCTCTCTCTCTCTCTCTCTCTCTCTCTCTCTCTCTCTCTCCCTCTCCCTCCCTCCACCCAATCCCCTCTCTTTTCCTTTCTCCATCCCTTCCCACTCTTTCTCCACCCCCATCACTGTCCCTGTCCCCCCTCCCTCTCCCTATCTCTCCCTCTCCCCATCTCTCTTTCTCCCCATCTCTCAACCTTTTAAACCCTCCCACTCCCACACACACATACACACACACACAACTACAACACCTAACCCACCCAAAAATATATAAAAATAGTGGCTCAGAAGGGAAGTCAAAGACTCAGAGGATTAGAGGAAAATAGTTCTGGTAAGGAAGAATGGATGGAAGAGCAATGTAAAAGAATGGAACAAGAGTGGGAGAGCAAACTAGGTGAGTTTTCTGCGAAAATGGATAAAAGGATGGAGGAAGAGCTTTCTGCGAAATTGGAAAAGAGGATGGAGAAGGAGAAGAAAAAATGGGAGTCACAAGCTGAATCCACAGAAGCCAGGATAAGGGCCCTAGAATATGAGGTAAATATGCTGAAGTGAGTTACAGGGCTATTGCCCAGAGGAGACATAGCATCTGTAGCTGGTACACCCCTACTGAACGAGGAGCCCAATGTAAAGGAGGGAGACATAACTTACGCTAAGGCCCTATCAGCCCACCAAGCAGGGCCAAGGAATGAAGGGGGAGAGTAGTTGGTAGCAGAGATAGTAGAAGGGGAGGGGGAGAAGGTGGGGAGGGGGACAGGTCACAGGCAGAGGCACGACCATGCCACCAAGAACTACAAGAAAAAATAAGGGAGACAATGGTAATGTACAAATGGGACCCAGACACACAGAGGGAAAGGCAATGGGAGGAGGAGAGTGGTAAGTCAGTTTTTATTCATGGGCTTCAAGAGAGCGAGGGGAGGACACACAATAAAAGATGGCAGGGAGAAAAACAGGAGATTGAAAACATCATCAAAGAAATAGGCGAGGAGGACATGATTGACATAATAAATTTTCAGAGAATAGGGGGTACCTGAAGGGAAGACATCGGCCGGTCAAGCTGATTTTCAAGACAGAAACAGTGCAAAACAGGAACGTGCAAGAGAAACCATGGTTGAAAGGGCCTCTTACGTCTAATTTTTTTTCTTTATTTTTCGTTCGATTTCTTTCATTTTTTTTTGTACATAAAGAAGCACCTTTCTAGTATGTTTGTATCAAGTTTCAAAAAGATCGCCCAAGAAACAACTGAGAAAAAAAAATATTTACCAACTTTTCACCAAACATCATATATAAAAAATCAGGGTTTCGTAGTGGGACTTGTTGAAGCTGTTCTGGCGTCACCTACGCATAAAACAATGATAATCTGATGTTCAAATGGTTTGCTTACTGTAATTTATCCATATCTTCATTTGTAAAAAAAATAAAGTTTGTATGTGTTTTACATTTTGGAAAATATCTGACATTTACCCTCACATAAATCAAGGAGGAGGAGGTGTTGATTCACCGGGAAATCTCCCGGCCCGGGTCTTTACCAGATGGCGACCCGGCTCCGGCTCCCTGGCGTGGGAGTGTCAGAGTCCTAAGTCTCCCATGGGAGGGGGTAACCCTCAGTGGCGGGACCAACTGGTCCCAGGCCTAGCCATATTCGCCCACAAGCACGTAGGTAGATAGTTGCTAGGCCCCTCTGGTCTGCCACCTTCCCCGCCAAAAGGAGGCTGACGGGAAGGACAGGCTTGCGAGCCGCAGATGGTAGCAAGCTCCAGCCTTGGCACCTACCCTGCCCTAGAAGGGTGATCGACCTCAGCATTCCACACGAATCAAAAACTAATTATGATATCTCAAAAAGCTAATCATATTAAAAAAAATACAACCATTCCTTTATGTTAGTAAGTAAGTAAGTAAGTAAGTTTATTCAGGTATACACAAATCCATTTACATACATTATCATACATAGCATCATATGTGTAGAGAACCTAGGATAACCCAAAAAAGTCAGACAGAGTGACTTATTTCCATGTTGTCTGTGAGTTTCATTTCATTCCTATGATTATAAACGATTCCTTTGGAATATATACATGAATAACTTACTTCCGAGATAATCTGGGCGGAAGCAAAATCGGAGCAAAATAGCATTTTTCTCAGCTTTATCTTGCTTTACGAGTGTATATCATAGTTAGCCCTGTTTGTTTTATTTAATACATGTCCTCTAGAGGGACCAGGGTAACCCAAAAGGAACACTCATCCCCAGAGAAGTAATATTTTACTCGGAGGTGGCGATAATATTATGCCACATATTATTCATTCTGGAGTATTTACCATGTTTATTTGTTATTTATATTGTCTATTATGTCATAATAGATCAATTGTGATAGATATAAAAGCCGTAGTATTGATAATAGCGTTACAATGAAGCAAGTGGTGTTCCACAGGGGTCAGTATTGGGCCCCTTGTTGTTCACAATCTACATAAACGACATAGATGAGGGAATAAATAGCGACATAAGCAAGTTTGATGATGACACCAAAATAGGCCGTACAATTCATTCAAACGAGGACATTAGAGCACTCCAGGAAGATTTGAATAGACTGATGCAGTGGTCGGAGAAGTGGCAGATGCAGTTTAATATAGATAAATGCAAAGTTCTAAATATTGGACAGGACAATAACCATGCCACATATAAACTAAATAATGTAGATCTTAATACTACTGATTGCGAAAAGGATTTAGGAGTTCTGGTTAGCAGTAATCTAAAACCAAGACAGCAGTGCATAAGTGTTCGCAATAAAGCAAACAGAATCCTTGGCTTCATATCAAGAAGCATAAATAATAGGAGTCCTCAGGTTGTTCTTCAACTCTATATATCCTTGGTTAGGCCTCATCTAGATTATGCTTCACAGTTTTGGTCACCGTATTACAGAATGGATATAAATGCTCTGGAAAACGTACAAAGGAGGATGACTAAGTTGATTCCATGTATCAGAAATCTTCCCTATGAGGATAGACTGAGGGCCCTGAATCTGCACTCTCTAGAAAGGCGTAGAATTAGGGGGGATATGATTGAGGTATATAAATGGAAAACAGGAATAAATAAAGGGGATGTAAATAGCGTGCTAAAAATATCTTGTATTGACAGGACTCGAAGCAATGGCTTTAAGTTGGATAAATTCAGATTCAGAAGGGATATAGGAAAGTATTGGTTTGGTAATAGAGTTGTCGATGAGTGGAACAAACTCCCGAGTACAGTTATAGAGGCTAAAACGTTGTGTAGTTTTAAAAATAGGCTAGATAAATATATGAGTGGGTGCGGGTGGGTGTGAGTTGTACCTGACTAGTTTGTGCTACTAGGTCAGATGCCGTGCTCCTTCCTTAAGTGAATGTAACCTGACCTGGCTGGGTCGGGGCATTGGCTTATGCCAGTGGGAGACTTGGACCTGCCTCGCATGGGCCAGTAGGCCTGCTGCAGTGTTCCTTCTTTCTTATGTTCTTATGTTCATATATTCCCCGGCTATCCTGAGTCAGGAATTTCTGCTGACGCAATCGAATGTTCTAGAAGGTTCCTGATTGGCTGGAAGTCTTCACATAAGCTCCGCCCACTCTGTTATGATGCCAAATCGTCAATTATTATATAAGTAAGAATACTACAAGAAATTAAGAAAAAAATCGGGAAAAAAATACGAAAATTACCCGACATGTATGCCGACCTACTACGGTTGTTGGCGTCACCATGTGTGTTATAAACGACCATAATTCCTTGTAGGAATGTCGTAGAACAATGATTCTTGTACCATTGTGTAGCCAGAGAGTTACTCTATTTTTCAATATGGTTAACTCAATTTTTGAATTTTTTCGATTTTTTTTCCTCGCGCGGCGAGAGACCAAAGAGACCCCTGAAGAATCGTCAACATACAAGAGGGTGAGGCTAGCGTCGTGCCACTTCTTTCTAGCATTGCTAAGCAGACATTGCCAAAAAGTAGTAAGTTGTGCCATGCTAGCTTCCTCCTGACTGGCATCCACCTGACTAGGTGCTGGGTGCAGCAAGGATGTGGAGGAGGTATAGTGCATGGAAGTGTAGTTCATGGTAGTGGGGGGAGGCTCAGGGAGAGGAATGAGGGGAGGTGCTTGACATATATTCATACACACGAACTTGAACACTATGTATTGTACACACTGTCTTACTTAAAATAAACAAAACATTATTTGTTTCCCATGCACATCATGAAATATGTGGGTATGTGCACTGCTTAACTCTCATGTGTTCCCTCACCTTCCTCTATACTCTGTCTCTCTCCCCTGTGGCTTGGGAGAGGCGGAGCTGACATTTTACTCCCTTGTTACTCTCAAAACAACATTGTTTTTCACATGTGCCTCTAATTATTCCAAGCATCGGCAAGTAATCATTTCTAAGTTAACTGGAAGCAAGAGCAATGGTGCTGGAACTAGATGTGTTTATGAAGGCTTTTCCAGATTTGTATATACGATAACCATTGCCAGCACCCACGCATAGTGTAGGCATTGTCCTCCACCACCCCTCTGGCCATCTTCACTACTACGCTACTCATCAACCTTCACACAGCCTGTGGCTGATAAGTTTAAATTACTGTAAACTTATCTAAAATATATTTAGTTGGATTAGGCTAAATTAAATTGCGTTTGTTATAATAAGGTTAGGTAAGCTTTCTAAGGTTCTTCTGGTACAAAATTATTAATTTTTACATTACCTGGAGAGAGTTCGAGGGGTCAAGGCCCCTGCGGCCCGGTCTGTGCCCAGGCCTCATGTTGGATCAGGGCCTGATCAACCAGGTTGTTACTGCTGGCCGCACACAGTCCAACGTACGAACCACAGCCTGGCTGGTCAGGTACCGACTTTAGGTGCCTGTCCAGTGCCTGCTTGAAGACAGCTAGAGGCTTATTGGTAATCCCCCTTATGTATGCTGGGAGGCAGTTGAACAGTCTTGGGCCCGTGACACTTATTGTGTTGTCTCTCAACGTGCTAGTGGCACCCCTACTAGTGGCACCCGAGTCTTTTGCTTTCGTAGGGAGTGACTCTCGTGTGCAAGTTTAGTACTAATCCCTCGAGAATTTTCCAAGTGTATATAATAATGTATCTCATAAATAAAAAAAATATATCTTTAAATGTATAAGAATTTGTTTTAGAAAGGGTTTAATTTTAAGTGAGTTCTTGCTAATTAACCAATTTTATCTATTTGGCACGACATATATATAATTTATATATATATATATATATATATATATATATATTTTTTTTTTTCAACAAGTCGGCCGTCTCCCACCGAGGCAGGGTGACCCAAAAAGAAAGAAAATCCCCAAAAAGAAAATAATTTCATCATCATTCAACACTTTCACCACATTCATACATAATCACTGTCTTTGCAGAGGAGCTCAGATACGACAGCTGAGAAAAGTCCCTCCCAGCTGTCACTATCTCAGACCCCTCCTTTAAAGTGCAGGCATTGTACTTCCCCTTTCCAGGACTCAAGTCCAACTAAATCAATTAACTGGTTTCCCTGAATCCCTTCACAAAATGTTACCCTGCTCACACTCCAACAGATCGTCATGTCCCAAAAACCATTCGTCTCCATTCACTCTTATCTAACACGCTCACACATGCTTGCTGGAAGTCCAAGCCCCTCGCCCACAAAACCTCCTTTACCCCCTCCCTCCAACCTTTTCTAGGACGACCCCTACCCCGCCTTCCTTCCCCTACAGATTTATACGCTCTCCAAGTCATTCTACTTTGATCCATTCTCTCTAAATGACCAAACCACCTCAACAACCCCTCTTCAGCCCTCTGACAAATACTTTTAGTAACTCCACACCTTCTCCTAATTTCCACATTCCGAATTTTCTGCATAATATTTACACAACACATTGCCCTTAGACAGGACATCTCCACTGCCTCCAGCCTCCTCCTCGCTACAGCATTTGCAACCCATGCTTCACACCCATATAAGAGTGTTGGTACCACTATACTTTCGTACATTCCCTTCTTTGCCTCCATCGATAACGTTTTTTTGTCTCCACAGACACCTCAATGCACCACTCACCTTTTTTCCTTCATCAATTCTATGGTTAACCTCATCCTTCATAAACCCATCCGCTGACACGTCAACTCCCAAATATCTGAAAACATTTACTTCTTCCATAATCCCTCTCTCCAATGTGATATCCAATTATTTTTATTTAAATCGTTTGATACCCTCATCACCTTACTCTTATCTATGTTCACTTTTAACTTTCTACCTTTACACACTCTCCCAAACTCGTCCACTAACCTTTGCAACTTTTCTTTAGAATCTCCCATAAGCACAGTATCATCAGCAAAAAGTAACTGTGTCAACTCCCATTTTGCATTTTATTCTCCATAATTTAATCCCACCCCTCTCCCGAACACCCTAGCATTTACTTCTTTTACAACCCCATCTATAAATATATTAAACAACCATGGTGACATTACACATCCCTGTCTAAGACCTACTTTTACCGGGAAGTGATCTCCCTCTCTCCTACACACCCTATTTTGAGCCTCACTATCCTCATAAAAACTCTTTACAGCATTCAGTAACTTACTACCTATTCCATACACTTGCAACATTTGCCACATTGCTCCCCTATCCACTCTATCATATGCCTTTTCTAAATCCATAAATGCAATAAAAACTTCTCTACTTTTATCTAAATACTGTTCACATATATGCTTCACTGTAAACACTTGATCTACACATCCCCTACACACTCTAAAGCCTCCTTGCTCATCTGCAATCCTACTCTTTGTCTTACCTCTAATTCTTTCAATAATAACCCTGCCATACACTTTACCTGGTATACTCAGTAAACTTATTCCCCTATAATTTTTACACTCTCTTTTATCCCCCTTCCCTTTATATATAGGAACTATACATGCTCTCTGCCAATCCCTAGGTACCTTACCCTCTTTCATACATTTATTAAACAAAAATACCAACCACTCCAGCACTAAATCCCCCCCCTGCTTTTAACATTTATGTCATGATTCCCTCAATTCCAGCTGCTTTACCCCCTTTCATTCTACGTAATGCCTCACGCACCTCCCCACAATTATTTATATATATATATATATATATATATATATATATATATATATATATATATATATATATATATATATATATTTATTTATTTTATTAACACATCGGCCGATTCCCACCAAGGCAGGGTGGCCCGAAAAAGAAAAACTTTCATCATCATTCACTCCATCACTGTCTTGCCAGAGGGGTGCTTTACACTACAGTTATAAAACTGCAACACTAACACCCCTCCTTCAGAGTGCAGACACTGTACTTCCCATCTCCAGGACTCAAGTCCGGCCTGCCGGTTTCCCTGAATCTCTTCATAAATGTTACTTTGCTCACACTCCAACAGCACGTCAAGTATTAAAAACCATTTGTCTTCATTTACTCCTATCAAATACGCTCACACATGCTTGCTGGAAGTCCAAGCCCCTCGCACACAAAACTTCCTTTACCCCTCCCTCCAACCTTTCCTAGGCCGACCCCTACCCCGCCATCCCTCCACTGCAGATTTATACACTCTCGAAGTTATTCTGTCTCGTTCCATTCTCTCCACATGTCCGAACCATCTCAACAACCCCTCCTCAGCTCTCTGGATAATAGTTTTGGTAATCCCGCACCTCCTCCTAATTTCCAAACTCCGAATTCTCTGCATTATATTCACACCAAACATTGACCTCAGACATGACATCTCCACTGCCTCCAGCCTTCTCATCGTTGCAACATTCATCACCCATGCTTCACACCCATATAAGAGTGTTGGTATAACTATACTCTCATACATTCAATTCTTTACTTCCATGGACAAAGTTCTTTGTCTCCACAGACTCCGAAGTGCTCCACTCACCCTTTTTCCCTCATCAATTCTATGATTCACCTCATACTTCATAGACCCATCTGCTGACATGTCCACTCCCAAATATCTGAATACATTCACCTCCTCCATACTCTCTCCCTCCAATCTGATATCCAATCTTTCGTCACCTAATCTTTTTGTTATCCTCATCACCTTACTCTTTCCTATATTCACTTTCAATATATATATATATATATATATATATATATATATATATATATATATATATATATATATATATATATATATATATATATAGTATATATAAAATATATATATATATATATATATATATATATATATATATATATATATATATATATATATATATATATATATATATATATATAATATGCCTAACAATTTGAAAACAGGTGAAATTATATATACACAAGACAAGTAACAGGGACCGGGGGGGGGGGAAATCTTAAGCTTATGTACTTTCACACTTCTCAGTGCATCATCAGGAACTGTGCAATGTTGCAAGGGCAACTGCAGGAGAAAATGAGGGGAACTTTTTTCAGAGTATGGTATCGTGGGTGGCACCGACCAGGATCTCAGTGTGAGTGACGAAGGTCTGGCCGAATGCCAGCCACCACCTGTCCCCCCACACCCCACCCAATAAGGGGTCGGGTTGGGTAGGCCCCACAGTTTGCAGATAACATAAGACATAGTAACTAGAAGATAGTTTATATCCAGCCCTTAGCTTCTAACCACTGGGAACAGGTCATGTGACATAAGAAATTACATTACAATAGTGGATTTTCCACATACAGAATGTAACTATTGTGTAAAACTTTCTAACTAATAAAATACAAGTAATAAATACCCTCATTTTGTCAGTATGTAATACCCTATGTCCCAGAACTTTCTAGAATATTCAGGATATATTCTCAGCGTCAATATGTCTTTAGATCTCTCATATTTAGGCTTTTCTTTCTTATAATAATTAGGTAATTCGTGATTTTTTCTGTTTAACGCCACTGTTATAATTATTGTATTACTATCTACCTAATTCAGTAAGCCAGTAAACTAGTTGCAATAACCATGTTGCACTGATGTTGCAACATGATAATTGCAACATGATTTGAAGGCACAGTACTGAGTCCCTTCTTGAGGGACTCATACTATACCCCATGGCCTGGTGGCTAAAGCTCTCGCTTCGCGAGGGTCCAGGTTCGATTCCCGGCGAGGGTAGAAACATTGGGCGTGTTTTTTGACACCGGTTGTGTATGTTCCCCATCAGTAAAATGGGTACCTGGGTGTTAGTCGACTGGTGTGGGTCGCATCCTGGGACAAAATTGACCTAATTTGCCCGAAATGCTCTGCATAACAAGCGGCTTTTTATATAATATTGTCATTGATGTCAGCTAGGTCTGTATACCTTGTACATGTACTTGTAGACGAAGATTCTCAAATCTTGCACATGTGTCTTAACCTGTATTTAAAACTACACGTGCGTACTGATTTAGGCATTTGTTAAATAAACTTTTAGCCACACAAGTTTATTCTTCAGTTCTGAAGAAGTCAAGGTTACAAGTGTTATTTACCTCCAACCTGTCTGTTTCTCCATACCAGATCTACCTTCATTATCAACCTAGTGAGTCAAGTGTGTAGTAACCTGGTCACTTCTACCTTCATTATCAACCTGGTGAGTCAGTGTGTAGTAACCTGGTCACTTCTACCTTCATTATCAACCTGGTGAGTTAGTGTGTAGTAACCTGGTCACTTCTACCTTCATTATCAACCTGGTGAGTCACTCTGTAGTAACCTGGTCACTTCTACCCTCATTATCAACCTGGTGAATCACTCTGTAGTAACCTGGTCACTTCTACCTTCATTATCAACCTGGTGAGTCAGTGTGTAGTAACCTGGTCACTTCTACCCTCATTATCAACCTGGTGAGTCACTCTGTAGTAACCTGGTCATTTCTACCCTCATTATCAACCTGGTGAGTCACTCTGTAGTAACCTGGTCACTTCTACCTTCATTATCAACCTTGTGAGTCAGTGTGTAGTAACCTGATGTGACCGCGGGTTTGAACCCCACCCGTTATATACACGTGGAAAATTCTCGAGGGATTAGTACCAAACTTGCACACGAAAATCACTCCCTACGAAAGCAAAAGACTCGGCAGGCGATGTAACATCCCCCCAATGAAAAGCAGGGGTGCCACTAGCACGTTGAGGGACAACACAATAAGTGTCAGGGGCCCAAGATTGTTAAACTGCCTCCCAGCATACATAAGGGGGATTACCAACAAACCCCTGGCTGTCTTCAAGCAGGCACTGGACAGGCACCTAAATTCGGTACCTGACCAGCCAGTCTGTGGCTTGTAAGTTGGACTGCGTGCGGCCAGCAGTAACAGCCTGGTTGATCAGGCTCTGGTCCAACATGAGGCCTGGTCACAGACCGGGCCGCGGGGGCGTTGACCCCTGGAATTCTCTCCAGGTAAACTCCAGGTTGTATGATTTGTTTGCGATCGTGTCATCACGATTTCGTGAGTCCTGATGAGCCAGTGTTTAGTAACTTGGTCACTTCTACCCTCATTATCAACCTAGTGAGTCAAGTGTGAAGTAACCTGGTCACTTCTACCTTCATTATCAACCTGGTTAGTCAGTGTGTAGTAACCTGGTCACTTCTACCCTCATTATCAACCTGATGTGTCAGTGTTTAGTAACTTGGTTACTTCTACCCTCATTATCAACCTGGTGAGTCAGTGTGTAGTAACCTGGTCACTTCTACCCTCATCATTAACCTTGTGAGTCAGTGTGTAGTAACCTGGTCACTTCTACCCTCATCATCAACCTGGTGAGTCAGTGTGTAGTAACCTGGTCACTTCTACCCTCATTATCAACCTGGTGAGTCAGTGTGTAGTAACCTGGTCATTTCTACCCTCATCATCAACCTGGTGAGTCAGTGTGTAGTAACCTGGACACTTCTACCTTCATTATCAACAAGGTGAGTCAGTGTGTAGTAACCTGGTCACTTCTTCCTTCGTTATCAACTTGGTGAGTCAGTGTGTAGTAACCTGGTCACTTCTACCTTCATTATCAACCTGGTGAGTTAGTGTGTAGTAACCTGGACACTTCTACCCTCATTATCAGCAAGGTGAGTCAGTGTGTAGTAACCTGATCACTTCTACCCTCATCATGAACCTGGTGAGTCATTGTGTAGTAACCTGGATTCTTCTACCATCATTATCAACCTGGTGAGTCAGTGTGTAGTAACCTGGATTCTTCTACCATCATTATCAACCTGGTGAGTCAGTGTGTAGTAACCTGGTCACTTCTACCCTCATCAAGAACCTGGTGAACCAGTGTGTAGTAACCTGGTCACTTCATGCATAGTTACCTTAGCATTCCACATGTGGTTGCCTCCAACAACGATGTTTTTCTTGTCGAGACAGAACCCGCCTGTAGGTAACATCATCTGGGCATTACGGAGGAGTTTGTTAAGTTGTAACAACATCCTCTGTTGGCTCTCCTGTAAATCTTCCTGTGGTCACATACAGTGAAGGAATCACATTAGCGTTTATAAAACCCCAATCTGAACCCGAGAAAACATTTCAGCAATATCTTAACACAAATTTGAAGGCTGTACATAACACCCAGGTTCATATTATCCATTAATTAAACACAATAGGGACAATGCCTAGAGCCTATGGAACTTAGCACCTACGAAGGCTAGTGTGCCTAGGGCCTAGAAAGGTCTGAAAACGGCAATGATAATATGCTAAATAAAAGCAACATTTAAGCCATAAATGAACCATCGAAACTCATTTTAACCATGGTAAACTACTACTTCTAAATCTGCAAATCATACCTGGCAAACTATTTCTTAAACCATCTTGTGATTTATAGCATATAGACTGTCCATCTCGTGAGCTATAACAGATAAACTCTGTATCGTGTGAGCTACATACAGCAGGTAGACTGTCAGATTTGTGAGTTATAACAGATACCATTTATCTTGTAAATTAAAGAAGATAGACAGTATTTTGTGAGTTATAGTAGATAGATATTTATGTGAGTTGTAGCAGATTCTATCTAATCTTGTGAATTAAAGTAGATTTACTGTATCTTGTGAGTTATTTCATAAAAACTGTCCGTCCTGTGAGTTGTGGTCGTGGTCACAGTAATGGAGAGAGAGTGTTGTATCGCGCCCTTACAGCCCACTAACAAATACCTCTGTGTAGGAATACGGAGAATAATCTTAATATGAACATACTAATTGATAGATTTAGGCCTTAAAAATGATTTAGGTATTAGTAAATAATATTAGAAATAATAATATAACCCTACACATTTATAACAAGAAGTATAAGCAACAAAAGTTCAGCGGTTATATTACAGCTTTATACATCATTAGTAAAGGCCTCACCTTCAGCGTAGAATGACTTAATTTTATTCATAGCATTAGAAATCTTCCGTATGAAGAGAGATTGAAGTTCCTTAAATTACATTCACTTATAAGACGAAGAATGAGGGTAGACATGATCGAAGTGTACAAGTGGAAGATGGATATTAACAAAGGGGATATAAATAAGGACTTGAGAGAACCCTCAATAATGGATTCAAATTAGATAAGTTTAGATTTAGAAAGGATAGAGGAAAGTATTGGTTTGGAAATAGAGTAGCTGATGAGTGGAACAGTCTGCCTAGTAGGGTTACTGAAGCTAGGACCTTGGGTAGTTTCAAATTTAGGTTGGATAAATACATGAGTGAGAGGGGTTGGATTTGAGTGGGACTCGCACATGAGTAAATAGAATTATCAAAGCTTATTTCTTGGGTAGCATTGAAAATGGAAATAAATGGTATAAAATACCGACACAATGGAAAATAAACACATAAGCAGTATATGTGATCCTTATTGACACGTTTGCCCACGCAGTGGTAATCGAGTCACAGACAGATCTGTCTGTGACTTCGATAAAGCCACTGCGTGGGCGAAACGTTGTCAATAAAGGATCACATTATACTGCTTATGTGTTTATTTTTCCATTCCGTAGCATTGAAAATTGGGTTGAGCAAATATTCTATTAGTGGGATGGATTTTTAAGGATCTGCCTAGTATGGGCCAACAGACCTGCTGCAGTGTTCCTCCTTTCTTATGTTCTTATATTAGGTAAGAAAATTAGACATATTGAGGTAACTAGCATCTTTTTGAACAAGCAACAAGAAATGGGGGTTTACTAGAGACAGGTTCTCCTTTGTGGCATCAATTCTCGTGGTGGTAAGAACTCAGGACTTCTCAACTCAATATTCTACATTGCTTACAAAATATTCCGCCTGGACGCCAAAACACAAGAAGAGGCTGGCCAACGTACAAGGACACTTCACTCTCTACACCAGGCTCCCATTGTGAGATTATTTCTTGTTTTCACCACTAACAGTCCGGCTAACGTTATTTTGTGGAACACAGGGTAATTTAGCTACTGGCTATGGGTAGACCATGAGCCCAATACAAGGTAATTACGACCAGGATTGCTGAGTAATTATCCCTTGAATATTAGCCCAGAAGCTAGTAATTTTTCTGTGAACATAAATATTAGTGAGGGAAACCCCAATGAACACAGGGACCCATAAAGTGAATACTAGGATTACTAAATTTTATTAACTGATTACAGGTACCATTTCTCTATGCACGTGGCACCCAGGAGAGAGAGGGAAGTCATTGGAAGTCTTAGATTCAGGGGATTTCTAGCTAGGGTAGACTAATCCACATCAAGTAAGTCTGTTCTAGTTTGTGTATGTTTGAAAGCAGGAATTCCCTGTCAGTCAGTTAACTCTCTAAAAAAGTGTATTCATAGGGATACTTGTGATAACAAGACCTAAGAGCATTATGTCATCTATGTCAACAGTGACTGCCAGTGGGCATCTTACAAGTTCCCACACGAGTTATAGTAGATAAACTGTCCATCTTGTGAGTTATAGCAAATTCTATAATTCTGTAAGATATATATAGTTCATAGACTGTGCTTGTGAATTATACTAGATAGACTGTCTTGTGAATTATAGTAGATACTGTCTGTCTAGTGAAATATTGTACATAGACTGTCCATCTTGTGAATTATAGTAGATGGACTGTCTGTCTTTTGATATTTATAGTAGACAGACTATATTGTGAGATTTATAGTAGATAGACTATGTTGTGAGATTTATAGTAGATAGACTATCTTGTGAATTTTTATAGTAGATAGACTATCTTGTGAGAATTATAGTAGATAGACTATCTTGTGAGAATTATAGTAGATAGACTATGTTGTGAGAATTATAGTAGATAGACTATCTTGTGAGATTTATAGTAGACAGACTATCTTGTGAGAATTATAGTAGATAGACTATGTTGTGATATTTATAGTAGACAGACTATCTTGTGAGAATTATAGTAGATAGACTATGTTGTGAGATTTATAGTAGATAGACTATCTTGTGAGATTTATAGTAGATAGACTATCTTGTGAGATTTATAGTAGATAGACTATCTTGTGAGATTTATAGTAGATAGACTGTCCTTCTTGCTGACTGATAAATAATATTATGAAGGAGCAGTAGTTTAGGTTTCAACCCGTGCTATTTACGTATTTTGAGGAAAAAAAAGTGTCCTCTCTCCTCAGTTTTCAGGTGTCACCATACATCATTCACACTTGAACTAATGAAGCCACTTGTGGCAATACGTTCCTCATAATAAATGTCCTGAAGTTAACCCATATTTACGCAGTATTAGTCACTCCGAAATGACAAGTAATAAAGACAATTTTGCTCTTATTGGGAACTTTATTTAGACAGCTTAAATATATTGAAATAAGCTGTAGAATAGGAAGTATGTTATTACTGCAGTTTGAGTTTTTATTACGCACAAACTGTGAGTATACACAAACTACTGTATTTCTTGTTTTACACTCATAACTTGTGCAGAAAAACTGTGAATATAAATGCATGATTTGTTATACACTTCCTTGTTGGTAGAGAGTGGGAGGAGAGTCGTAGTAATGACGAGGCTGGCGGGGTGACCTTTGAAACACTAGGAGCCAAGTGAGCAACATCAGTGCCACAAGTATTAGTCAGATGTTTAATGTCTTTATCATCTTGGAAGTCCTGTTGGTGAAAGAGTTTCTGTTTAATAATAATAATAATAATAATAATAATAATAATAATAATAATAATAATAATAATACCAATATTAATAATAATAATAATAATAATCATAATAAATTTATTCACTTTTAATAATAATAATAATAATAATAATAATAATAATAATAATAATAAAAGAGAGAGGTGAAGGTTTATAAACTAAAAGAGGAGGCAGTTAGGGTAAGATATAAACAACTATTGGAGGATAGATGGGCTAGTGAGAGTGTAGGCAATGGGGTCGAAGATGTATGGGGTAGATTTAAAAATGTAGTGTTAGAGTGTTCAGCAGAAGTTTGTGGTTACAGGCGAGTGGGTGCAGGAGGGAAGAAGAGCGATTGGTGGAATGATGATGTAAAGAGAGTAGTAAGGGAGAAAAAGTTAGCATATGAGAGGTTTTTACAAAGTAGAAGTGATGCAAGGAGGGAAGAGTATATGGAGAGAAAAAGAGAGGTTAAGAGAGTGGTGAAGCAATGTAAAAAGAGAGCAAATGAGAGAGTGGGTGAGATGTTATCAAAAATTTTTGTTAAAAATAAGAAAAAGTTTTGGAGTGAGATTAATAAGTTGAGGAAGCCTAGGGAACAAATGGATTTGACAGTTAAAAATAGGAGAGGAGAGTTATTAAATAGAGAGTTAGAGGTATCGGGAAGATGGAGGGAATATTTTGAGGAGTTGTTAAATGTTGATGAAGACAGGGAAGCTGTGATTTCGTGAATAGGGCAAGGAGGAATAACATCTTGTAGGAGTGTGGAAGAGCCAGTTGTGAGTGTGGGGGAAGTTCGTGAGGCAGTGGGTAGAATGAAAGGGGGCAGCTGGGATTGATGAGATAAATATAGAAATGTTAACTGTAGACCAAGTGTTTACAGTGAAACATATAGGTGAACAGTATTTGGATAAGGGTAAAGAGGTTTTTGTATCATTTATGGATTTGGAAAAGGCGTATGATAGGGTGGATAGGGGGGCAATGTGGCAGATGTTGCAGGTGTATGGAATAGGAGGTAGGTTACTGAAAGCAGTGAAGAGTTTTTATGAGGATAGTGAGGCTCAAGTTAGAGTGTGTAGGAGGGAAGGGGACTATTTCCCAGTAAAAGTGGGCCTTAGACAAGGATGTGTGATGTCACTGTGGTTGTTCAATATATTTATAGATGGGGTTGTAAGAGAAGTGAATGTGAGGGTCTTGGCAAGAGGTGTGGGGTTAAAAGATAAAGAATCAAATACAAAGTGGGAGTTGTCACAGTTGTTTTTTGCTGATGACACTGTGCTTTTGGGAGATTCTGAAGAGAAGTTGCAGAGGTTGGTGGATGAATTTGGTAGGGTGTGTAAAAGAAGAAAATTGAAAGTGAATATAGGAAAGAGTAAGGTGATGAGGATAACAAAAAGATTAGGTGACGAAAGATTGGATATCAGATTGGAGGGAGAGAGTATGGAGGAGGTGAATGTATTCAGATATTTGGGAGTGGACATGTCAGCAGATGGGTCTATGAAGGATGAGGTGAATCATAGAATTGATGAGGGAAAAAGGGTGAGTGGAGCACTTCGGAGTCTGTGGAGACAAAGAACTTTGTCCATGGAAGTAAAGAAGGGAATGTATGAGAGTATAGTTATACCAACTCTCTTATATGGGTGTGAAGCATGGGTGATGAATGTTGCAACGAGGAGAAGGCTGGAGGCAGTGGAGATGTCATGTCTGAGGTCAATGTGTGGTGTGAATATAATGCAGAGAATTCTGAGTTTGGAAATTAGGAGGAGGTGCGGGATTACCAAAACTATTATCCAGAGAGCTGAGGAGGGGTTGTTGAGGTGGTTCGGACATGTAGAGAGAATGGAACGAGACAGAATAACTTCGAGAGTGTATAAATCTGTAGTGGAGGGAAGGCGGGGTAGGGGTCGGCCTAGGAAAGGTTGGAGGGAGGGGGTAAAGGAAGTTTTGTGTGCGAGGGGCTTGGACTTCCAGCAAGCATGTGTGAGCGTATTTGATAGGAGTGAATGGAGACTAATGGTTTTTAATACTTGACGTGCTGTTGGAGTGTGAGCAAAGTAACATTTATGAAGGGATTCAGGGAAACCGGCAGGCCGGACTTGAGTCCTGGAGATGGGAAGTACAGTGTCTGCACTCTGAAGGAGGGGTGTTAATGTTGCAGTTTTATAACTGTAGTGTAAAGCACCCCTCTGGCAAGACAGTGATGGAGTGAATGATGATGAAAGTTTTTCTTTTTCGGGCCACCCTGCCTTGGTGGGAATCGGCCGATGTGTTAATAAAAAGAAATAATAAAATAATAATAATAATAATAATAATAATAATAATAATAATAATAATAATTTTATTTACTATAAGTACATGAACAAGGTATACAGACCATAGCTGACATCAATGACATACTATAATATAGAAAGCCGCTTGTTATGCAGAGCATTTCGGGCAAATAAGGTCAGTTTTGTCCCAGGATGCGACCCACACCAGTCGACTAACACCCAGGTACCCATTTTACTGATGGGGAACATAGACAACAGGTGTAAAGAAACACTCCTAATGTTTCTACCCTCGTTGGGAATCGAACCCAGACACTCGCTGTGTGAAGCGAGAGCTTTAGTCACCAGGTATATATGAACTATAGACTCTGCGAGAAACCCGTGAATATATAGGGAGTGAGTTAGAGAATCAGACTTAGTGATTGCGTGAATCAATCAGTTTACCGTATCTGGGAAACAGCTGGTGAGAGTGAGGGGTGCAACAAGGTTCCCATCGACCTACCACAGGAACTTCCACACAAATGCTAGTTAGCAAATCAAGGCAATCATCTTCACAAATGGCTTGAGAGGGAGAGGGGAAAGTGGGATATTTAGAAAATTTGGGAAATTTACACCAGGTTTAACTCAACTTGTTTCTAGGCAGAGAGTATAGGGATCACAATCATTCTTGTTCAGACGTTAGCCTCAGTGGTAGTGAAATGGAAATTGGGGTTTCTCGGGACGGGCTGACTAGGTCTCCAGTGCCATTTTGCTAATGGCCATACAAAATTAAAATCACCAACATCTGTTAAAAAACTACATTAAAATATTATTGTAAAAAGAGTCATCAAAAATTCCCTGAGGTTCCTGCGGGCATCTCGGTAATTATAAAAACTATGACAAAGACAAAAGGCCAAACCCGAGGGCAAACTGTTAAAATATGTTGCAGTCATATTGGTTCATCACAAGCTGCATAGCATATTTCTAAAATTATGGTTGATATTTATCCAAAGGTTATACATTATTATTAAGTTCTTCTCCTAGTTCATGGAATTTATGGCACACTTGTCCACTATCTATATATTTATGTCTATTTTCATGTCATGCAGAATACTGCATAACACCCCCACCCCTAGACCATAGGTCTCACTCTGCTAGCGGGATCCACACGGACACCGCTAGGCAAAAGGGGGGGAAAAAATAAACATAAACATTATAACTGAAGAATTACTGCCAGACAATCATGGACGTTTGGCACTGCTCATATTCAACTTTAATTAACAGACTGTGGCTACTAGACTGCGGACATGTGAAACTCGCTAAACATAAAAGTGATCATGTTCTATGCCAAACAAGCATACAGTCATGCTCTGACAAAACTATGTTAGGAAAAGGCACCATCACAACACAGCGCTGGCCACGCAGTGGCGTTGATGATTTTACTTAAATTACAACAAGCAACCTTATAACTTAATTAGTGAACTTTGTACCCTGAGAAATGCTAAGTATCACAACTATTGATTTCCACCTCTTTAAGGGGGGCTCCTTGACGAGGTAAAGAGGCTATCGGTCTGAGGAAATGGACCTCTTGGTCTTCTTTCTAAGATCGAACCTAATTACCCTCCAATCCCCCCCTCCCTTTTCCCATTTTCCCCATCCTCCCTTTTCCCTTTCCTAATCCTCCTCTTTCTCATCCCTCCCTTATTTCCTTCCCATTTTTCTCCTGGGAGCTTCCCTCCACAGGCATTCTAGTTCATAGGTAGGGGGAAGGGTACCATGGTCTACCCCTTTTCGTTGAGGTTCTTGGAGGTGGTGTAGTTTGCCGTGGAATCTGGATCGCCTGGGGATGCCCCTCCCTCTCCAGTCTCCCTGGGGGTGGCTTTGGGTATCTTTCAGGCGACGGGTGTATCTCTGGAGGCCACCTTTCGGATTCCGGGGTTTGTGACCGAAGGAGGTATGCTTTGTGGCAGATATCCGGCCGCCCTCTCTTTTGTCTGCTGAGGTAGCTCCGTGGATGTGAGGTTGCTATTTTGGATTGCTGGTTTACTGGCATGAAGGGTAGGGTATGGTACGGGTTCCATGTAGCATCTGCCCTACTTGTGGTGTTGAGGTCCTCTTGGGCACGGAGGGTGACTTACGCCCATTTCATTCCTCTTAGAAGCTATTCCTCCACGTTCCCCCTTTTTTTATTCTTTTTATATTTTGATTTTCTTCTCTTCTTTTTTTTTTTCTAAAAAACAAAAAGAAAGAAGAAACCTAACCATGGATGCCCTAGCCCGTGAACCTATCCATGGATGCCCTAAACTGTGAACCTACCCCCGGGCCCCTTCCTGTTACCGCACCCAGTACTGACCCTGCCTCATTAATGGATAACTCTTTGGATATCTCTAATACCCCTGTACCTCTTGCTGGTGCCGGTTCATCACCTGCTTCAGGTACCGGGGTTCCGACCGGCCCTTTTGACACGTCTGACCTTTGCTCTTCTCTGACCTTGATTCCAGCTTCTCCCTCAATGGTGTGCCGATTTTCGGATCGCTCGCCCGTCACACATCAGACCACCTCCGGTCCCACATTCAAACGACTAAGACCTTTACATGACGATTCGACACTTTCTTCTCGTTCATCTCAGAAACGACCAGCTCATCGCACTCCCCTTAAACACTTTGTTTCACACTACTCAGTGGACAAAGTTTTTTACTCTAAGACCGACAACTCCAACTACCTATCTTTCCGATCATAGTATTGGTAAAGCTCTCCTTCGCCATGTAGGTAAAGATATCTCATTTCACGCTCTCAAGAGTGGCACTCGCATCATCAAGGTCCAGAATGCTGGCCAAGCTCGCGATCTTTCTCTTCTTACGACCATAGATACTATTCCAATCACTATTGATAAGCATCTTTCTCTCAATCCTTGTAGTGGTACTGTCCTTTTACCCCACACCATTGTCCAACAGAATTTCCAGATATTTTGGAGCAGCTTAAGCTCCAAAAACTGCCTATCCTTAAAGTTGACACTTTTGTCCTCCTTGCCAATAAGCAAAGACGTTATCCTTGTAATATAGCTCGTTTAACATTTGACTGCCGTGAACTACCACCTTTGGTCTACATTGCAGGTCAACGTTTACAAGTTCGAAAGGTGACCCCTACACCGCAACAGTGTAGAAACTGCTGCCGTTTTGGTCATCCAGCGAAATATTGCAGGTCCATGGCCGAATGCCCAGTCTGTGGTGCTGACGACCATGCCAGTCCTTCTTGTACTATACCTCCCTCTTGCCTTAACTGTCATGAGGCACATCCATCGTACTCTCGCTCTTGTCAGGTTTACCTGAATGAGCGGGAAATCCGTTGTCTCAAAGAGGCGGAAGGTTTCTAGTATGCGATGGCCATCTCTCATCTACTAAACATCGCCTCGCTTCTGGGGTCCCAACTTCCCCGGCTTCCTCTGTGGTCGCCTCATCCTCAGTCACCCCTGTCTCGAATTCTTTTGATGTTCTTGGCTCCGAGGTCCCTACCTCAGCATCCCATACTGTCCACACTCCTTCCTCTACTCACTCGCACAGTTCTGAGTCTACATGTCCTCGCCCTTCACCTAAACCTCCGCGCCCCCCTGCTTCTCTTAAGTCAGGCAAAAAATCCCCATTGCCGGGTTCTTCACCTCCGTCTAGTTCTGTAACGAGTGTGGAGGTTCATATCTTCATCCCCTGTTCCCTCAAAAGCCCCTTCGACAGTTTCCTCTTCCATCTCCTCGCCCTCTACTTTAATACAGTCTATAGACTCCCGATAGTTGCTCACTCTCCTTCCATTTCTAATGTAGTCCCACATTCTGCATCTTTGTCTTCCGAAACACTGGAAGCTATCGCAGAATATATTTCAGAGACTGGAACGATGATGGACACCGTTCCACCTGAGGTTCCTCCTCCTCTCTCTTCTTCGTCTACACCCCTCCTTCCTTCACAATGTCCTACTCCTTCTCTGATTACAGGTCTTCTGCTTCCTCCACAAGTGGACTTTTCTAACCCTAGTCAATAGATATCTCTCACTTCTACTTATATCTTTCTCTCCATAAATCATGGCTTAATTGCAGTGGAATATCCGAGGCCTCAGGGGTAACCGGGGTGAACTTCAGGTGTTGCTCTCCCAATTTTCCCCTGTTGGGGTCTGTTTGCAAGAACCCAAATTAAAATCCACTGTTATCAGACCCTTTTCAGGCTATGATTTGTTATATTCATCGGATCCTTTTTCCAATGGAACCTTTAACGAAAGTGCTCTTCTTATACGCACTGGTGTTCCATACCATCAGCTCTATGTTCCTTCTTCCTTACATTACACCGCAGCCCGTATCCACTTGAATAAGTGGTATACACTCTGTTCTTTATATCTCTCCCCTTCGCGGGCATTGTCTATCCCAGATGTTGATTTTCTGTTTTTTTTCTTGCCGCCACCCCTTCTATTACTTGGCGATTTTAACGCACACCATTTTCTCTGGGGAGGGTCGCACTGTGACTCCCGTGGCGTTCAGTTGGAGGCATTTCTTGCTTCTCTCCCCCTCCATGTTTTAAATACGGGTACTCCTACCCATTTTGATCCTCGAAGTCATTCTTTCTCCTGTATCGATCACTTCATCTGCTCTTCCTCAACAGTCCTTGACTTGGTCCTTGATCTGGTCTGTCCTCCCGGACTTACATGACAGCGATCATTTCCCAATCATCCTTAAGTCTCCTTCGTTTTTTCCACCTCCTCGTTGCCCACGCTGGCAATTTGATCAGGCGAAATGGGACCTTTATGCACATCTTGCTGCCTTGCATGAGGTTCCTTCCTTGTCCTCCATTGATGACGTTTTACATCTCTTTTCGTCCTCCGTCTTCACAGCGGCTTCACATTATATTCCCCAGACCTCGGGCAAACATTCTCAGAAGTGCGTGCCTTGGTGGTCTCCTGTTTGTGCTCGGGCAGTATGTTTGAAACGCGCTGTGTGGGGCAGGTATCGGTATAACAGAACCACAGAGAGACTCCTTGATTTTAAGCAGAAGAGAGCAATTGCTCGCCGTGTCATACGTGATGCTAAACGCACTTGCTGGCGAGATTACGTTTCTACTGTCACTTCGGCTTCCTCGATGAGTGCAGTCTGGAAGAAAGTGCGGAAATTGAGTGGTAAATTCTCCCCCGACCCGGGCTCCTGTTCTTCAGGTTGCTGGTGTCGATATAGCACACCCTCTTGCCGTTGCCACTGAAATTGGTAATCATCTCGTCCGCATTTCTCAGGGGCTACATCTATGCCCCTCGTTCTTTTCTTATAAGTCTGCCAGCGAGTTAAAGCCCTTAGATTTTTCTTCTCTTAGAGAAGAATCCTATAATGTGCCTTTTACTCTTCAAGAACTGGAGGCAACACTCTCTGCTTGCCGATCATCGGCAGCTGGGCCAGACAGCATAGATATTCGTATGCTACAGCATTTACATCAGTCTGCTCTTACTGTCCTCTTAAGCCTTTTTAATCTTATATGGTCGCAAGGAGTTCTTCCCCTGCTGTGGAAGTCTGTTATTGTTCTCCTTTTTCGCAAACCGGGTACTACAGGACGTGATACCTCCGACTATCGCCCCATCGCTCTTACCAGTGCAGTTTGCAAGGTGATGGAACGTCTAGTTAATAGACGTTTGATGTGGTATTTAGAGACGCACAATAGTCTCTCCCCTAGTCAATATGGCTTTCGTAAAGGCCGTTCTGCCACTGACCCCTTACTGCGCTTGGATACGTATATTCAAAATGCCTTTGCTAATAACCACTCGGTTATCGCCATCTTTTTCGACCTTGAGAAGGCTTATGACACAACTTGGAGGTATAATATCTTGGCCCAGGCCCACTCCTTAGGCCTCCGAGGCAACCTACCATTCTTCCTTAAGGCCTTCTTAACTGACAGACATTTCCGTGTCCGGGTTAGTAAAGAGCTTTCCCCGGAATTTGTCCAAGCTGAAGGTTTCCCCCAGGGTTGTGTTCTGAGCACAGCACTCTTTCTCCTTGCTATAAATAATCTGGCATCTGTTCTCCCATCCAATATTTGGTCATCGCTCTATGTGGATGACTTTGCTATAGCTTGTGCAGGTGCTGACTGTCACCTCATTGCAGTTTCCCTCCAGCATGCCATCAACCGGGTTTCTGATTGGGCCACCACTCACGGGTTTAAATTTTCTAGTAGCAAAACTCATCAAATTACGTTCACTAGACGTTCTGTGGTCTTTGATCATCCAATGTACCTATACGGCTCACGTATTCCAGAACGTGATACAGTCAGGTTTCTTGGCCTCCTGTTTGACCGTCGATTGTCCTGGAAACCTCACATTACCTCTCTGAAGGCAACTTGTCACAGCCGGCTGAACCTCCTTAAAACCCTCACACATCTTCCATGGGGGGCTGATCGTAGAACTCTCCTTCGTCTGCATTCAGCCCTAATTTTATCGAAACTCGATTATGGTGACCAGATATATTCGGCGGCCTCCCCTGCTACTCTTTCCATCCTTAATCCCATCCATCACCAGGGATTACGGTTATGCCTTTGCATTTCGTTCTTCCCGGTTGAGAGCCTCTATGTAGAAGCAAACATTCCATCCTTGTCCGATCGTCGTGATGTACATTGCATTCGCTATTATGTTCGCTCTCATTTTCTCCGCAATCCTTCCATGTATAGGATTGTTACAGATATTAGTAGACGCTCTTTATTTGTTCGTCGCCCCTGCTTACTTCGTCCCTTTTATCTTTGTCTACATTCACTCCTGTCTTCCCTTCAGCTACCACCTCTATATGCTCATGTGACATCTCCCTTTTCCCTACCCCCTTGGGAAGTTCCTGCTGTCCGTGTCTGTTCTATTCCTTTACCTTGCACGAAAGCCCGACTACCTATGGCGGCTTCTCTCTTTTTTTCTAGACCACTTCCGTTCTCATTCCCATGCCATCGCAGTATACACTGATGGTTCAAAGTCATCTGACGGCGTAGGATTCGCAGCAGTGTTTCCGGACAGCATCGTGCGAGGGCATTAATTACCCTCAGCTAGCATATTTACGGCTGAATTGTATGTCATTCTTGTAGCACTTATCCATATTGCCTCTATGCCTGTGTCACCATTTGTGGTCGTTTCAGACTCCCTTAGTGCTTTACAGGCTATCCGTAAAATTGATACACCTCACCCCCTAGTTCTTCGTATCCAACTTTGGTTACGTCGTGTCTCTAGCAAGCACAAAGATATTGTTTTTTGTTGGGTCCCTGGTCATGTTGATGTACAGGGCAATGAACAGGCAGACCCTGCTGCGCAGTCAGCAGTACATGACCTTCCAGTTTCATATGGAGGTGTTCCTTTCATGGACTATTTTGCGGTCATTGCTACCCACCTTCGCACCCGTTGGCCAGCCTCTCTCACACCCATGGCGCACCCCACGTGACTCACACAAGCGACGCTTACCCCGCTACCCAACCACAGTTGGAAAATAAATCACTGCAGGATTTCCTTACTTTTTACAGTTTAAACTACTTTACAGTACCCACAAAATGCATAGCATATTTCTAAAATTATGGTTGATATTTATCCAAAGGTTATACATTATTATTAAGTTCTTCTAGTTCATGAAATTTATTGCACACTTCTCCACTATATATATATTTACGACTATTTTCATGTCATGCAGAATCCTGCATAACAGCAGTGGATTGCGCACGGAGACGGGACAATCAGCAACGGCTTCACAGTGTTGTAGAGCAGACCATGGACGTACTTGAGGCAGGGAGCGGCGTGGTGCAGGGTGGTGTGCAGCAGGACGTTGATGAGGCGGTGCCTGCTGGCAAGTGGAGTGAGGCAGTGTACGAGGCTGAGGTGGATATGACTATGCTACCATCGGTAACACAGCTTGGGGAGTCTATGACACTCAGTTGGGTGAGGTGAAGGATGTTGCAGAGGTGGATGTAATATTACAGGATTTGAGGGAAATCCTGGGTAGCCCTGAGACTGAGGGTGAGATGTGTGAGGTGAGTTGACTTGTGGATGAGGGGGAGGCACCTGGTGAGGGTAGGTGTGCTTGTGAGGGGAGGGGAGATGCAGAGGGTGGTCAAGGTGGAAGTTCACAGGGTTGAGACGATGGAGGTGATGGAGTCGAAAGGTGAATCCCGTAAGAGGCCGGGAGGAGAGGACGAGGACGATGTCTTGACTCTGGGCCAGAGAACTGGTAAGAAAGCTTGGGCAGAGGTGGCCAGGGGTGGTGACGGGGAAATGAAGGTTAGGGAGATGGGGAGGGATGGGAAGGGGGTTAATGGAAGTGCCAAGGTGTGTAAGCCTGTTGAGAAGAGACAACCGAAGCAGAGAGGGAAACCAATGCCGTTGCGTTCAAGTGTCTGAGCATTAATGTGAATGGCCTCAAGAATGAGGTCAAGAGAAGATGGGTTGAGGTTACGTTGCGACGAATGTGTATAGATGTATGTTTCCTTCAGGAACATAATTATATGTGTGGAAGGGATTTAGAGTTGTGGGGTTATAGGGTATTTACGGGCAGTTCAGAACTTTTCAAAGGTTGTGTGCCGGTGGGCATACGAGTCCAGCCCTTTTACTTTGACATCATGGGAGGAGGGGTGGGGGAGGGTAGTTGGGGTGGAGGGTTGATGGGGTGAGACACGAGTATGTTTTATAGTCATTTACATGCCTGCAGATCCTATGCGTAATGTCAAGGAAGAATTTGTACGGAGCGAGTTGGTGTACACCTTCTGGGGGATCCCGAATGTAGCTTCATCACAGGGGATTGGAACTTTGTAATCAGGGAAAAGGATGTAGAGCCCAGAGGAGTGGGTTGCATGTTTGGAGCTTTATGTGAGGTGTTGGGAGCAGTGGGCATGGTTTATGTGGTTTGGGGAGGGGTAGGGTCGGTGGAGCATACTTTTTTTAGGAGAGGTTATGCTGCGCGACTTGATCGGGTGTATGTGTTGCGAACGGTAGAGGTAGTTAATGTAGAAAGTATGGATGTGGGGTTCTCTGATCATAAGGGTGTTATAGCTGAGGTGGGGTGGGAAGGAGTGGTCCGGGTGTATCAGAGTTACTGGAAATTAAATGTAAGTTTGTTAAATAGGGTGGGTGATAAGGGGAATTTTGCTGAATGGTGGGCGGGGTTGTAGGGTGGGGGAAGGGGATCAGTGATGTGGTGAGGTGGTGGGCCACACGTGGAAAGGTGGCAGTAAAGGGATTTTATGAAAGGGAGGGTAGGGAAGCAGCGAGATATAGGTATGGGTATCAGCGTTATTTGGAGGGTCAGTTGAGGGAGTGTTATGGGGGTAGGCCTGTCCCATGAAGAGGTTGCAGATTTGCATGGCAAACTATGGGACATACAAAACAAAGCTTTCCAGGCACTTAGGGTTCGGAGTGGATTTGAGGATGTTTTATGGAGTGATAGGGCGTCGGCTGTGGTGTTGAGGCATTTCCAGAAACACAGGGAGAGCATGCTGATATCGTCCTTGAAAGTCGAATAGGAATTGGGAGGGTACTGCATGGGGAAGGTATTGAGGACTACTGAGGGCATGAGTGGGTATGCCGAGTATTGGTTTGGGCATAAATATTGGAAGATGGATGGGGAGGAAAGTGCGAGGAGGATGGTGTTGGAGGGTATTGTTGAAAGGCTGGAAGATGAGGATCGATAGGAGTTGGAAGGGGCCATCACCGAGGAGGAGGTTTGGAGGGCGGTGCAGGGGTTACGTTTGGAGAAGGCACCTGGGATTGATGGTCTACCTGGGGATTTGTATGTCACACATTGGGATGTGTTGTGGGGGTATTATTGCAGGTTGGGATGAAGGGTGAGGGTTTAATGGAAGAAACGCAAAGGACCGGGGTAGTGGTGTTAGTGCCAAAGGGGAAGGATGAAGGGACTTTGAGAGGGTACAGAGCCATAGCGTTGCTGTGTTCTGATTATATGATCTTCGCGAAAATCTTGGCGAATCGTGGAAAACCGCATATGATAGTGTGGATAGGCATATGCTGTTGGGAATCCTAATGAAACAGGGGTTTGGGGATGAAGTGGTTGCTTGGGTTCGTACTTTATATGAGTGAGCAATGGTGCGGGTGCAGGTAAACGGGAGGGTGGAGGCTGCTGTGGGCATGGGAAGGGGTTTGCGACAGGGGTGTCCCATTGTCGCAATTACTCTTTGCTTGCCTGCAGGACCACTTTTATAGGCTGGTGAGCGAGGGGGTCTGGGAGGAAGTAGGGGACTCCACAGGTAGGCCAGAAATTGTTGGCTATGTCGATGATACAACCATCTTAGTCAGGGGTATGGAAGGGTTGGAAAATGTTAATAGGATAGTTGAGATTTTTCGGGAGGGCCACGGGTATGAGGGTTAATAGGGGGAAGTTAAAACTTTTGGAGGTAGGTACATGGGTAGGGGTGCTTTGGGGAGTAGGTGTGGGTGGAGTTGCATAGATAGAATAAAAATTTATTTGGTAGTATTTAGTCATGACCCTTTGTTAGCTAGAGGCATTAACTCGTCAGATGTGGTTGGGGTGGCCATGGCTGAGATGTGGGGTTGGAGGGCGGGGGATGTCACTTTGCAGCAGAGGGCGGTGGTCGTAAATACTTTGATTTATAGTAAATTGTGGTTTTTAGCAGCAGTGTTCCCCCTGAAGGAGGAGGATATTAAGAGGTTACAGCGTTTTTTTTTCAATATATATGGGGATATGGGAGACATTGGTTGGGGAGGGGGGTTGTAGAGACTAAGGTAAGTAGGGGTTGGGGTTGATACCCCTGAGGAGTAGGTTATGGAATGTTTATGTGTGCCAGGACTTTCTAGCAGGGCAGGTTATGAGGGAGGTGCGACTGTGGTGGGGTGGGAAGGATTTGATGGTGTGCGAGGCAGTTTTGAGGGCCCGTGTGGTTGCAAGAGAGCCTGGTAGGTTGAGGGTGAGTATGCTCGATAGGATAGGGGAGGGGGAGGGGGTGGAGCAGGGGTGGCTATATACCCCATGTTCGATTGGCTGGCCACATGGGGTTGGATGAGGAAGCTTAAATTGCAGCCTAGGGTTACGGAAACGGGGTATAGATTCATGCAGGGCATCTTGGCTTCAAGGGAGCAATTATATATAATGGGTGTGGTGAAGTGTGGGGGTGATGTGGGTGGGTGTGGTGGGCTTGACACAGCGTATCATTCGGTGTACTTCTGTGAGGGTTTGGATGGTGTACAGGAGTGGTTTAGTGGGGTTCTCAGAGGGGTGGGGGGTCGGGGTTTGTCGAAGCTTCGGGCGCTTAGTTTAGACATCGAGGGTTTCCCGGAAGGCGTTAGGAGGGCGATATCGAATTTGGTACTTAATTATATTCATTATATTGATTATATCCCCCCATACCACCAATCCAATGACATTCATCTTTGCAAATACAGGGTCTAATGCCAGCAACAAACAACAAGATACCTTACATCCGTGGACTGCTTACAGAGTCAAATGCTATATTTACGGCTTTCACAGAGACCCACATAAGAGATCACTTGGACAATGAAATATGGATCCCGGGCTACAACCAATACAGATGTGACAGAGTGAACAGGCAAAAAGGAAGGGTTTGTCTGTATATCACAGAATCACTTATATGTTCAGAACTACTAAATGCCTCAAATGATGTAGTTGAAGTATTAGCAATAATGATCGAGAATCAAAACCTGGTCATCGTAGTTGTATACAAGCCTCCGGATGCAACGTCCCAACAATTCCAGGAACAGCTTCTGAAAATTGACCACTGTCTGGAAAATCTTCCAGCTCCTGCCCCCAACATCTCTCTCCTGGGGGATTTCAACCTAAGCCACCTAAAATCGAGGAATATTGCAAAGAATGTGGTAGCAGAGATAACACAAGGAGGAAGCTCAGATGAAAACTAGCACACACATGAGCTTTTAAATCTCTGCACTAAATTCACCTTAAACCAGCAAATAGTAGAGCCAACAAGAGTAGAGAATACGCTGGACCTCATCTTCACCAACAATGATGATCTGATACGAAATGTCATCATATCAAAAACAATATACTCAGATCACAACATAATAGAGGTCCAGACATGTATGCGGGGAGCCCCAGATCAACAAAATATGATCAGCCGCGAGGGAGCCTTCTCCAAATTCAACTTAAATAAATAAAACATAGGGTGGGACCAAGTAAACTAAGTCAATGATAAACTGGAAGATACAACATCACGGGCTAACCTATGTTAAACTGGGAAGACTAAGCCTAAGGCATGACGAAACGAAGACTCCAATATATCTCTGGACTGAAATACAAAGTCAGAACAGATCAAGGAAGAACTAAAAGCCATAAATGAAATTGAAAGAAACCCAAAGTATTTATTTTCTTATGCCAAATCAAAGTCGAGAACAACATCCAGTATTGGGCCCCTACTTAAACGGGATGGGTCCTACACAGGTGACATCAAGGAAATGAGTGAGTTACTAAAGTCCCAGTTTGACTCAGTTTTTAGTGAGTCGGTAACCAGACTGAAAGTAGAAGACCTAACTGAATTTTTTATGAGAGTGCCACAGAACTTGGCAGACGCATGCCTATCTGACAATGCCCTGACGCCAAATGACTTCGAAAAGGCAATAAATGACATGCCCATGCACTCCGCTCCAGGCCCAGACTCATGGAACTCAGTGTTTATCACGAACTGCAAGAAGCCCCTATCACGTGCTTTTAACATCCTATGGAGAGAGAGCATGGACACTGGGGTCGTCCCGCAGTTACTAAAAACAACAGACATAGAACCACTCCACAAAGTGGGCAGTAAAGCAATAGCAAAGAACTACAGAGCAATAGCGATAACGTCCAATATCATAAAAATCTTTGAAAGGGTTCTAAGAAGCAAGATCGCCACTCATCTAGATACTCATCAATTACACAACCCAGGGCAGCATGGGTTTAGAGCAGGTTGCTCCTGTCTGTCCCAACTACTGGACCACTACGACAAGGTTCTGGATGCTCTAGAAGACAAACAAAATACAGATGTTATATACACAGACTTTGCAAAAGCCTTTGACAAGTGTGACCATGGTGTAATAGCACACAAAATGCGTGATAAAGGAATAACAGGAAAAGTGGATAGATGGATCTATAATTTCCTAACAAGTAGAACACAAAGAGTAGTAGTCAACAGAGTAAAGTCTGAGGCAGCTACAGTGAAAAGCTCTGTTCCAAAAGGCACAGTACTCGCTCCCATCCTGTTCCTCATCCTCATATCGGACATAGACAGGGATATAAGCCACAGTGTCGTGTCTTCCTTTGCAGATGACACCCGAATCTGTATGACAGTGTCGACCGTTGAAGACACTGCAAGACTCCAAGCAGACATAAACCAAATCTTTAAATGGGCTGCAGAAAACAATATGAAGTTCAATGATGAGAAATTTCAATTACTCAGATATGGAAAACGTAAAGAAATTAATATCTCATCGGAGTACAAAACAAATTCCAACCACACAATAGAGCGAAAAACTAATGTCAAAGACCTGGGAGTGATCATGTCAGAGGATCTCACCTTCAAGGACCATAACACCGTAGCAATCGCATCTGCTAGAAAAATGACAGGATGGATAATGAGAACCTTCAAAACCAGGGATACCAAGCCCATGTTGACACTTTTCAGGTCGCTTGTTCTATCTAGGCTGGAATATTGCTGCACACTAACTGTACCTTTCAAGGCAGGTGAAATTGCTGACCTAGAAAATGTGCAGAGAACCTTCAAGGCACGCAAAACTGCGATAAACCACCTCAATTACTGGGAACGCTTGAAGTTCCTAAACCTGTACTCTCTAGAACGCAGGCGGGAGTGATACATTATTATATACACATGGAAAATTCTCAAGGGATTAGTACCAAACTTGCACACGAGAGTCACTCCCTACGAAAGCAAAAGACTCGGCAGGCGATGTAACATCCCCCCAATGAAAAGCAGGGGTGCCACTAGCACGTTGAGAGACAACCCAATAAGTGTCAGGGGCCCAAGATTGTTCAACTGCCTCCCAGCATACATCAGGGGGATTACCAAGAAACCCCTGGCTGTCTTCAAGCAGGCACTGGACATGCACCTAAAGTAGGTACCTGACCAGCGTGCGGCCAGCAGTAACAGCCTGGTTGATGAGGCTCTGATCCAACATGAGGCCTGGTCACAGACCGGGCCGCAGGGGCGTTGACCCCTGGAACTCTCTCCAGGTATACTCCAGGTATACACGTCATGGGGTATGAGGGAGTTAAGGGGAGCTATATGCATTCGGGCGTTGGCTGCGACTTTTTACAGGACAATGTGTCGCAACTGGAGCCTATATGCAGAGGTATGGGATCTGGCGTTTCCGGAGGGGTATTGACTTATGTCAATGCAATCGTTGCTACTAAGGAGGGGGATATGATGTCAGAGGGGTTGGACACATGTAGGGTAGGGGATGTGGGTAGGAGTCAGGTTAGGTGCATGGATGTGATTTTCGTGGCGTGAAAACGTTTTGTGGTTGAATGATGTATGTGAGTTTTGAGGTGGCTTGAGGGGGGTGGGGGGGAGGGTGGTGTTTGTTATGCATGGGGTTTGACTGAGGGGAGAGTCAGGGGTTTGGAAGATGTGTGCCATCTGTGCTTCGGTGGTCTTGGTACCTTTGGGCTGTCTTCCTTTGTTCGGTGTGATTACGGTGCTTTCTCGCTCCGTTAGCTATGACGATTACAGAGTCATCCTGTGTTGTTTGTAATTACACACATTATGTGCAGGAGGGGAATACAATAGCTGTCGGACCTTTTGTAGCACTGTAACGTACCTAGTCGACGCGATGGTAGATGTCTAATGAGTGTGTGTGGCACTGGGTGCATTATCATATTGCCATCTATTATCATGTGGTAGCGTTCTATGTTATATTGGGTTTTCCTATTGTATCGGAAGCTCGTTTGTTGTGTACAGAGCAAAGTAGGGACATAATGATGTTGTGATAAAGGTTACTTGGTTATGTAATATGTCATGAGTTGTATTAGTTAAACAAAATGTACCTAATTTCCTCTGTATGTGCCTCGATATTCGGAGTTCATTTACGATGGTATGTTCCCTGTACAACTAATATGGATATCCTATTATAGGAGTACGAAGTGTGCGGGTGCACTGACTTTACACTGTTCCTAGGGTGTAGATATGGTATGTATTAAGTTGTATGTGGTTCGATAATATTGTATTATAACTAGGTTACTAGGTATTTAATGCATGTTAGGTTTAGGTTGGGTTTTATCGTTAGCGGAGGTTCTGTGGTGAATGTACGGTTGTGTGTTTGTGATTAAAATTGCCTATTATGGGTTTTGTCTTCCGCTGCCTTGAAGTGGCGGTTTATGCATTAGAGGCCGACAATGTATTAGACGGTAGATTCATTGAGCTTTGAGCTCTTATTGGTACTGTGTTTTAGTGAGGCACTCTATGTATTGTACCATGACGTTTGTATTTTCTGTCATATCTATCATTCAATCACATATTTTGTAGGTATCTTATTATCGTTATGTTAGGGTGCGTTGGTTGTGACGTGAAGTTTGGTCTTATATCCTCGTTATCTCATGTTGAGCTGTGCAGTCATGTCCAGCTTTGTATGTTCACTTGTTGGTGTAATTAAGCTCGGTGAACTATATATTTATAAATTCTATGACCCATGATGTATCTTTATGCATTGTCTTTTGACAAGTGATGTACGTTTTTAATTAAATAAAAAAAAAAAAATCCTGCCAAGGTGAAAGAGTTGCTTTTCCATTCCACTGTCACTCATATTGCAATGAACGCTTGGTGCAACACGAGGTGGCATCACTCATATTGCAATGAACGCTTGGTGCAACACGAGGTGGCGTGACTTCTGACTGGTACACACTGCATGTGGAATCAATTAAACTTTATCAGAAAGCAAGACGCCATTTGCCCTTTCTGGGTGGGTGTACTTATTCAAGTCTTTCAGGGGGGCTGAAAGAGGCTGAAGGGGGCTGATACCCCCGTTTCTGGATAAATTTTCTCCACACTGGGGGGTGGGTGGAAGTTTGCCGTAGGTGAACTATTCATCTCTTAACACTAATTTGATTTTCTCCCTCGCCACCACTGCCGATTGTCTTTTCTTAACAGCTTTAATCTGTGGGGTTTCTGGAGAATCACTACGTTTGTTTTCAACACTGTGTAATTCTAATGACACTAGTTTATCTATTGTCTGCTTATTCACCACACATTTGCTTAAAACATCAACTGTCCTGATGGTTCCATTTGAATCAGGATGAATGGTCCAAGAGGCCTTTGGAACCTTGGACCATCATTGTCAATAATCACTATGTCACCAGGACTTCTGATTTTCAGGAACAACAGCTACATAGAATTGTTCTCTCAGTGAGGTGAGATAGTCATCTAGCCAAATTTTCTCCTAACGTTCAATCACTTTATTAAGGTGTTTGAATTTACGTCTTAGTTGCTCAGGTTTGAAATAAGTTGGATCCTCTATGATTTCTTTATCTATACCTATTACTGTCCTTGTCATCTAGTGCCACTGGCTTTCCAATATCTACCTTATTCTGCCTATTACTAGTTCCCCTAAAATTCATAACATTACTACACTGGGACTTCACTGTTTTCTTCCCATAACCCATACCACTAACTTTTTCTAGTTTAAAGCCCTAACACCTCCCTCCATTACAGTTGCCAGCGCCCCCACCCCAGACCTGGATAAGTGAACCCCATCCCTGGCATACATATCATTTCTGCCATAGAAGAGGTCCCAGTTGTCAATGAATGTTACTTCATTTTCCTTACAGTATTTGTCTAGTCAGCAATTGACACCAATTGCCCTGGACAACCATTCATTTCCAACTCCTCTCCTTTGTAAAATACCACATATGACAGGGTTCCCACCCTTCTTCCTAATTCTGTCTATTGCTGACCTATAGCTGCTAATCAGCTCCTCACTCCTACGTCTGCCAACATTGTTGCCTCCAACACTGAGACAGATAATAGGATTGCTCCCATTACCTCTCATGATGTCATCCAGATGGCTAACAATATCCTTCACCCCAGCCTCAGGATAACATACCCTCTACCTCCTATTCCTATCCTTAAGACAAAATGTCCTATCCATAAACCTAATCTGACTATCCCCAACTAAAACAATGTTCTTACCTCGACTGGCGGTATGCATGACGTTCTCGACGGTCTTTGTAGAGATGGTCTTCGTTGGGATGTCTTCACATTCGTCTGATAACAAGGAAAAAGAGTTGCTGGTTTTCACAGCAGTCTCCTGGACCTTCTTCAACTTCAGCTTCGTCCCTTCAGATCCGACTAGCATCCATGCATTGGTCTGATCATTGGTGACATTGTTCAGGGAATAATCCTTGCATATACCCTTCAATCGTTGAATTTCTCTTCTAGCTTCCGTTAATTCCGCCTTCATTTTGAGATATAGCTGCTCGTAGTCGAGGGAAGCCATCATCCAATATCAGGTAGCTAAGAACGGAAGCACAGTAGAAAAGTCTTCACTACCAACTTTATTTTACTAGCAACTTTATTTTGAATATTGTCTTTTAAACATATCCCTGAGGTATCCTGGTAGTATCTGCTGTTTCCAACCCTAATTGTTTCCCACAAACACCCATACCTCTATAATCTATCAGTTTAAAGTTCTAGACAAGTCTCCAATGACCCCCTCAATCGAATCGGCTAATGCAACCACTCCAGCCCCAGAGAGATGAACCCCATCTCTTGCATACATATCACGTTTGCCATAGAATTTGTCCCAGTTATCAATAAATGGAATTGCATGTTCCTTGCAGTACCTGTCTAGCCAGCAATTTATTCCAATTGCTCTAGACATCCATTCATTGCCCACTCCCTTTCTAGGCAAAATGCTACATATGATTGGGATCCCTCCCTTAGACCTAACTACTTCTATGGCTGACCTGTACTTATTTAGTAGCTCCTGTCTTCTGCCCTTCCAAATGTCATTTCCACCAGCACTAAGACAGATAATGGGCTAGTTCCCATTACCTGACACAAGATTATCCAACCTGCTGACTATGTCACCAACACCAGTTCCTTGGAGGCACACCCTCTGTCTGACCTTCCTATCTCTGTTACAAAAAGCACGGTCCATATATCTTACCTGAGAGTCTCCCACAATCAGAATATTCTTACCTTGATTAGCAGGGGAGTCAGTGGTACCTTTAACCTCACTAACCACTGAAGTACACTCATCCTGGAGAACAGAGATTCGATTTCCTACTTTCACATCTTCTCTATTAACCTTCCTTATCTTACTTCTTCTAAATTGTGAACCACTTGCCACTTAAAGCGGCTGTCACTCTCACTGTTGGAACCATTTCTTCCTTACCAGCAACAACCATCTCACACTCACTCCCAAACCCTCCTAGGCGAAGCTTCAGCCTCCTATTTTTCTTCTGAAGAAGTAGAACCTCCTTCTTCAACACTTCAACCTGAGATTCTAAAACACTGCAGCTAGCCATGTGCTCTGTAACACCCCACGCTAATTCCCAGACAGCTTAGGACAGGTATGACCACACGTGACCACACGTGACAACAACGGGCCTAAGACTGATCCCTGTGGAACGCCACTTGTTACAGATCCCCATTCGGATTTAACCCCATTAATGCATACTCTCTGCTTCCTGTTTGTGAGCCATGACTCGATCCATGACAACACTTTTCCCCCAATGCCATGAGCTGCAACTTTCTTTAACAGTCTCTGGTGCGTACCCTATCAAAAGCCTTACTAAAATCTAAATATATAACATCAAATTCTATATCGTGATCAACAGCCTCAAAAGCTTTACCGAAGAAAGTTAATAAATTAGTTAGGCAGGAACGGCCCCTCATGAATCCATGCTGAGTATCATTAATCAAATTATTTTTATCCAGATGGCTTTTATAATATCAGCTATAATGGACTCTAGTAATTTACCTATAATTCAGGTCAGGCTCATTGGGCGGTAATTTGATGGTAGTGACTTGTCCCCTGCTTTAAAAATAGGAATAACATTAGTCATCTTCCACATATCAGACACTACATCTGTTTGAAGAGATAAGTTAAAAATGTTAGTTAGTGGTTCACAGAGTTCCATTTTGCATTCTTTAAGAACCCTTGCAAAAAGTTCATCAGGACCCGGCGATATATTTTGTTTCAGTCGGTCTACTTGTTTCATAACCATTTCGCTAGTGACTGTGATATTACATAATTTATCTTGTTCAGGGCCACTGTAAAAATTAATTACTGGGATATTATTAGTGTCTTCCTGTGTGAAAACCGAGAGAAAATAATTATTAAAAATAGAGCACATATCATTCTCCTTGTCAGTAAGATGCCCAGAGTTATTTTTTAGGGACCTATCTTATCTCTAACTTTTGTTCTTTAAACCTGGAAATTTTTTTTTGGGTTAGTTTTTGAATCCCTAGCAACTTTAATTTCATAGTCCCGTTTAGCTTTTCTTATCCCCTTTTTAACGTCCCTCTTAATGTCAGTATACTGATTTATAAGATGACCCTCACCTCTTTTTAAGCGACTATAAATTCCTTTCTTCTGCCCTAAAAGATATTTGAGCCTATTATTCATCCATTTTGGGTCATTTCTACTTGATCTAATTTCTTTATACAGGATAAATGTTCTTTGGGCAGCCTGTATAGTGTTTATAAAACTGTCATATTGATAGCTCTCTTCGTTACCCCAGTCCACAGATAATAAGTGTTCTCTAATCCCATTGCAATCTGCTGAGCGAAAATCTGGGACCGTTACTGAGTTATCCCTACTATCATACATCCATTCAATGTTAAAGGTAATTGATTTATGGTCGCTTGTGCCGAGTTCCTCTGTAATTTCTAAATTAATAACAAGGGTTTCCTTGTTTGCCAGAACCAAGTCAAGTAGGTTATTTTCCCTTGTAGGTTCTGTCACAAACTGCTTCAAAAAACAATCCTGAACTACTTCTAAAAAGTCGTTAGATTCTAAATTCCCTGTCAATAAATTCCAATCAATTTGACTAAAGTTAAAGTCTCCTGAGATTCTAAAACACTGCAGCTAGCCATGTGCTCGGTAACACCCCACGCTAATTCCCAGACAGCTTAGACCACTGACCTCAGTAAATCCGAGCTTGTTCTCGTTGTTCTTGGTAAATTCGAGCTTGTTGTCGGTTGTTCTCGGTAATTAGTAGGACCATTCAGAGATACGTGCCCAGAACATCGGCTCGGCACCATTCTACATTACATCTTTGTGTACATACTAGCTTTTTATCACTATTTATATTTCATTTTTCATTTTTGCTGAAAGTAGGATTAATTTGATGTAAGTATTTAATATTCTTTACTAAATTAATAAAATTGTTTATCTAATGTTATTATTGATTTTTCTATTTTTATTTCCATAAGGAGGAAGCAGCCTTATCAAATACTTCAAGGGTGTGATAGGTTGCGTGAACATTCACACTACCATGCATTCATGGCTGACTCTAAATTCTGTTTAATGATTGACTTTAAATCCTGTTTAATACATGATGGTCATTAATGTGCTATGCCACCTTGTTCACGATCAGTCATACTTTAATCTCAAGAAACATTGATTAGAATAAATTCTTTGTGCATATTCACTGAAAGACGTACATCAGACAGTGAATTTATCCTGTGACTGTTGGTTGTTACTGCTTCTTGCCTTCCTAGCACGCTGCTTTCACATTCTGAACCTAATTGTTATTACAGCGCAACACGGTATCATTGTCTGACCCCATGCTAGACTCAGCTGCCCGAGTCGTAACTACATCCACCTCTTATAAAACTCCTCTATAGAAAAATTATTCGTAAATTCAATTGAAAATTTCTTCCAAAATTTAAAAGCATTGAAAAGCCTTCATAGTTGGTGCCATTTAGTTGTCAGAGAACTTTTTCAATCACATATATAAAAAAAATCGCATCTTGAAGAGGAGCACTGAAAGAGCTGACTGTGTATTACTTAGGAAATATTAAGTAAACTATCAGAGAAGTGATGCAGTTGTAGGAGAATTGTGAGGGCAGAGCAGAGGTGTAGTGTACAACACAACAGACGGAGGCACAATAACATGAAGTGAAAACCTGACGAAATATGGTAGGTGTTACAAAGCAGGTGTTACACAGCAGGTGCTACACAGTAGGTGTTACACAGTGGGAAAGGGAAATGGAAGGACAGGCAATAAATGAAATGATGGAATACATAGGGGCAAAGTGCAAGGAGGCAGAGGAACGGTTTATACCCAGAGGAAAAAGATTAAATGGGAAGGCCAGAAAGAGCCCCTGGTTTACCCAAAGGTTCAGGGAGGCAAAGACTCAGAGTGTCAGAGAATGGAAAAGGTACAGAAGGCAAAGAAACCAAGTAAACAAAGAGATTAGTAGAAGAGCTAGAAACGAGTATGAACAGGTACGGAGGGAGTCCCAGAAACAGTACGAAAACGACATAGCATCAAAAGTTAAGTCCGACCCGAAACTGATGTACAGTCACATCAGAAGGAAGACAATAGTCAAGGACCAGGTGATAAGGCTGAGGAGAGAAGATGGGGAACTCACAAGTAACGATCAAGAGGTATGTGAGGAGCTCAACTTGAGGTTTAAGGAAGTATTCACAGTGGAGGAAGGAAGGCAGCTGGGTAGACAGGACGGGGTGCGTCACCAACAAGGGATGTATCAAGTGCTAGAGGGCATACACACAACTGAGGCAGAGGTGAAGCAGTTACTCAGTGACCTTGATACCTCAAAGACGATGGGTCCGGACAATATCTCCCGTGGGTTCTTCGGGAAGGAGCTGAGGTACTGAGTGTGCCACTTACCATAATATTCAACACATCCCTTGAAACTGGGCAGCTACCTGAGGTATGGAAAAAGGCCAACGTAGTCCCCATCTTTAAAAAAGGAGACAGAAAAGAGGCACTAAACTATAGACCGGTGTCACTTACCTGTATAGTGAGCAAAGTCCTGGAGAAAATCATCAGGAAAAGAATGGTGGAGCATCTGGAGCTGAACAGGATAATAAACACCAGACAGCACGGATTCTGGGAAGGCAAATCCTGGGTAACAAACCTCCTGGAGTTCTATGATAAAGTAACAGAGGTAAGGCAAGAGAGAGAAAGGTGGGTTGATTGCATTTTCCTGGACTGCAGGAAGGCTTTCGACACAGTTCCTCACATGAGATTAGTAAAGAAGTTGGAAGAACAAGCATGTATAACAGGAAGGGCACTGGAATGAATCAGGGAATACCTCACAGGGAGGCAACAACGGGTCATGGTGCGCGATGAGGTATCACAGTGGGCGCCTGTGACGAGCGGTGTACCGCAGGGGTTAGTCCTAGGACCAGTGCTATTCTTGGTATATATGTAAATGACATGACGGATGGGATAGACTCAGAAGTGTCTCTGTTCGCAGATGATGTGAAATTAATGAGGATAATCACATCGGAAGAGGACCAAGCAGGACTTCAAACAGACCTGGACAAGCTTGACATCTGGTCTAGCAACTGGCTTCTCGAATTCAATCCCACCAAATGCTAAGTCATGAAGATCGGAGAAGGGCAAAGAAGACCGCTGACAGAATACAGGCTAGGCGGACAAAAGCTACAAACCTCGGCAAAGGAGAAAGACCTTGGGGTGAGTATAACGCCAAGCACGTCTCCGGAGGCACACATCAACCAGATAACTGTGGCAGCATATGGGCGACTGGCAAACATAAGATTAGCGTTCCGTTACCTTAACAAGGAATCGTTCAAGACACTGTACACCGTGTACGTCAGGCCCATACTAGAATATGCAGCATAAGTCTGGAACCCACACCTGGTCAAGCACCTAAAGAAACTAGAGAAAGTGCAGTGACAGGATGTTCCAGAGAGGGAACACAGAAACAAGGGGACACAACTGGAAGCTGAAGACTCAGATGAGTCAAAGGGATGTTAGGAAGCATTTCTTCAGCCATAGAGTAGTCAGGAAGTGGAATAGTCTAGAGAAAGATATAGTGAAGGCAGGAACCATACATAGTTTTAAGATAAGGTATGATAAAGCTCATGGAGCAGAGAGAGCAGAGACCCAGTAGCGGAAAGTGAAGAGGCGGGGCCAGGAGCTGAGTCTCGACCCCTGCAACCACAATTAGGTGAGTACAATAAGGTGAGTACAGCATTATCTCGCCAGACTAAGAAGAATCCAGTGCTACAGTCTGGCTCCCACACGACAGCGTGGCACCCAGCGATCATACCATACCTGGAGTATGTGGAGAGGGTTTCGGGGGTCAACGCCCCTGCGGCCCAGTCTGAGATCAGGCCTCGTGGTGGATCAGGGTCTGATCAACCAGGCTGTTACTGCTGGCCTCACGCAAACTGACGTACGAACCACAGCCCTGCTGATCAGGTACTGACTTCAGATGCCTGTCCAGTGCCTTCTTGAAGACAGGCAGGGGTCTATTCGTAATCCCCTTTATGTATGCTGCGAGACAGTTGAACAGTCTTGGACCCCTGACACTTACGGTGTTGTCTCTCAGCGTACTCATGGCGCCCCTGCTTTTCATTATCTAGAGTTTATCTGGAGAGAATTCCAAGGGTCAACTCTGGTTGACCAGAGCCTGATCAACCAGGCTGTTACTGCTGGCCGCACGCAGTCCAGCGTACGAACCACAGCCTGGCTGGTCAGGTACCGACTTTTGGTGCCTGTTCAGTGCCTGCCTGCTTGAAGACAGCAAGGGGTTTGTTGGTAATCTCCCTTATGTATGCTGGGAGGCAGTTGAACAATCTTGGGCCCCTAACACTTATTGTGTTGTCCCTCAACGTGCTAGTGGCATCCCTGCTTTTCATTGAGGGGATGTTAGATCGCCTGTCGAGTCTTTTGCTTTCGTAGGGAGTGATTTTCGTGTGCAAGTTTGGTACTAATCCCTCGAGAATTTTCCAAGTGTATATAACAATGTATCTCTCCCGCCTGCGTTCTAGGGAGAAAAGGTTTAAAACTTCAAGCGTTCCCAGTAATTGAGGTGGTTTATCGCAGTTATGCGTGCCACGAAGGTTCTCTGCACATTTTCAAGGTCAGCAATATCACCTGCCTTGAAAGGTGCAGTTAGTGTGCAGCAATATTCCAGCCTAGATAGAACAAGGGATTTGTAAAGTGTCAACATGGGCTTTGAATCCCTGGTTTTGAAGATTCTCATTATCCATCCTGTCATTTTTCTAGCAGATGCGATTGCTACGGTGTTATGGTCCTTGAAGGTGAGATCCTCTGACATGATCACTCCCAGGTCTTTGACATTAGTTTTTTCGCTCTATTGTGTGGTTGGAATTAGTTTTGTACTCCGATGAGATTTTAATTTCTTTACGTTTTCCATATCTGAGTAATTGAAATTTCTCATCATTGAACTTCATATTGTTTTCTGCAGCCCATTTAAAGATTTGGTTTATGTCTGCTTGGAGTCTTGCAGTGTCTTCAACTGTGGACACTGTCATACAGATTCGGGAGTCATCTGCAAAGGAAGACACGGCACTGTGGCTTATATCCCTGTCTATGTCCGATATGAGGATGAGGAACAGGATGGGAGCGAGTACTGTGCCTTGTGGAACAGAGCTTTTCACATTAGCTGCCTCAGACTTTACTCTGTTGACTACTACTCTTTGTGTTCTACTTGTTAGGAAATTATAGATCCATCTACCAACTTTTCCTGTTATTCCTTTATCACGCATTTTGTGTGCTATCACACCATAGTCACACTTATCAAAGGCTTTTGCAAAGTCTGTGTATATAACATTTGCATTCTCTTTGTCCTCTAGAGCATCCAGGACCTTGTCATAGTGGTCCAGTAGTTGTGACAGACAGGAGCGAACTGCTCTAAACCCATGCTGCCCTGGGTTGTGTAATTGATGGTTATCTAGATGAGTGGTGATCTTGCTTCTTAGAACCCTTTCAAAGATTTTTTTGATATGGGACGTTAGCGCTATTGGTCTGTAGTTCTTTGCCATTGCTTTACTGCCGCCTTTGTGGAGTGGGGCTATGTCTGTTGTTTTTAGTAACTGCGGGACGACCCCAGTGTCCATGCTCCCTCTCCATAGGATGTTAAAAGTAGTTCTTGATGAACACTGAGTTCCATGAGTCGGGGCCTGGAGCGGAGTGCATGGGCATGTCATTTATCGCCTTTTCAAAGTCATGTGGCGTAAGGGTAATGTCAGATACCTGGAGTTTACCTGGAGAGAATTCCAGGGGTCAACGCCCCCGCTGCCCGGTCTGTGACCAGGCCTTATGTTGGACCAGAGCCTGATCAACCATGCTATTACTGCTGGCCGCACGCAGTCCAACGTACGAACCACAGCCTGGCTGGTCAGGTACCGACTTTAGGTGCCTGTCCAGTGCCTGCTAGAAGACAGCCAGGGGTTTGTTGGTAATCCCCCTTATGTATGCTGGGAGGCAGTTGAACAATCTTGGGCCCCTGACACTTATTGTGTTGTCCCTCAACGTGCTAGTGGCACCCCTGCTTTTCATTGGGGGGATGTTAGATCGCCTGCCGAGTCTTTTGCTTTCGTAGGGAGTGATTTTCGTGTGCAAGTTTGGTACTAATCCCTCGAGAATTTTCCACGTGTATATAACACTGTATCTCTCCCGCCTGCGTTCTAGGGAGTACAGGTTTAGAAACTTCAAGCGTTCCCAGTAATTGAGGTGTTTTATCGCAGTTATGCGTACCGTGAAGGTTCTCTGCACATTTTCAAGGTCAGCAATTTCACCTGCCTTGAAAGGTGCAGTTTGTGTGCAGCAATATTCCAGCCTAGATAGAACAAGCGATTTGTAAAGTGTCAACATGGGCTTTGAATCCCTGGTTTTGAAGGTTCTCATTATCCATCCTGTCATTTTTCTAGCAGATGCGATTGCTACGGTGTTATGGTCCTTGAAGGTGAGATCCTCTGACATGATCACTCCCAGGTCTTTGACATTAGTTTTTTCGCTCTATTGTGTGGTTTGAATTAGTTTTGTACTCATATGAGATTTTAATTTCCTCACGTTTTCCGTATCTGAGTAATTGAAATTTCTCATCATTGAACTTCATATTGTTTTCTGCAGCCTATTTAAAGATTTGGTTGATGTCTGCTTGGAGCCTTGCAGTGTCTTCAACGGTGGACACTGTCATACAGATTCGGGTGTCATCTGCTTGCGTCTACCAGGTTCTGTGGCACTCTCATAAAAAATTCATTTAGGTCTTCAACTTTTAGTCTGGTTAGCGGCTCACTAAAAACTGAGTCATACTGGGACTTTAGTAACTCACTCATTTCCTTGCTGTCATCTGTGTAAGACCCATCTCGTTTTAGTAGGGGCCCAATACTGGATGTTGTTCTCGACTTTGTTTTGGCATAAGAAAATAAATACTTTGGGTTTCTTTCAATTTCATTTATAGCTTTTAGTTCTTCCCGCGTTTCTTGATTCCTGTAAGATTCCTTTAGTTTTAATTCGATGTTTGCTATTTCTCTGACCAGTGTCTCCCTACGTATTTCAGATATATTGGCCTCTTGTAGCCGCACTGTTATTCTTTGCCTTCGCCTGTATAGGGAGCGCCTCTCTCTTTCTAGTTTACATCTTCTCCTCCTTTTCCTTAAGGGAATTTGCCTTGAGCAAACCTCAAGTGCCACAGAGTTAATTTGTTCTAGACATATGTTAGGATCCGTGATGCTTAGGCTATTTTCCCAGTTTATATCATTTAGGATTTGGTTTACTTGGTCCCACCTTATGTTTTTGTTAATAAAGTTGAAATTGGAGAAGGCTCCCTCGCGACTGATCACATTTTGTCGATCTGGGACCCCTCTCATGCATGTCTGGACCTCTATTATGTTGTGTTCTGAGTATATCGTTTTTGATATGATGATATTTCGTATCAGATCATCATTGTTAGTGAAGATGAGGTCCAGCGTATTCTCCAATCTTGTAGGCTCTATTATTTGCTGGTTTAAGGTGAATTTGGTGCAGAGATTTAAAAGCTCGTGTGTGTGCGAGTTTTCATCTGAGCTGCCTCCTGGTGTTATCTCTGTTACCACATTATTTGCAATATTCCTCCATTTTAGGTGCCTTAGGTTGAAGTCCCCCAGGAGCAAGATGTTGGGGGCAGGGGCTGGAAGGTTTTCCAGACAGTGGTCAATTTTCAGAAGCTGTTCCTTGAACTGTTGGGACGTTGCATCTGGAGGCTTGTATACAACCACGATGACCAGGTTTTGATTCTCGATCTTTACTGCTAAAACTTCAACTACATGGGAGCTCTGGTGGTCTGGTGGCTAAAGCTCTCGCTTCACATGGCGAGGGCCTGGGTTCGATTCCCAGCCAGGGCAGAAACATTGGAGGCGTGTTTCTTTATACCTGTTGTCTATGTTCCCCATCAGTAAAATGGGTACCTGGGTTTTAGTCGACTGGTGTGAGTCGCATCCTGGGACACTGACCTAATCTGCCCGAAATGCTCAGCATAACAAGGGACTTTCTATATAGTAATATGTCATTGATGTCAGCTAGGCCTGTATACCATGTACATGTACTTGTAGTAAATAAAGATATTATTATTATTATTATTATTATTATTATTATTATTATTATTATTATTATTATTATTATTATTATTATTATTATTATTATTATTATTATTACATCATTTGAGGCATTTAGTAGTTCTGAGCATATAAGTGACTCTGTGATATACAGGCCACCCCCCCTCCCCTTTTTGCCTGTTCACTCTGTCACACCTGTATAGGTTGTAGCCAGGGATCCATATTTCATTGTCCAAGTGATCCTTTATGTGGGTCTCTGTGAAAGCCGCAAACATTGCATTTGACTCTGTAAGCAGTCCACGGATGTAAGGTATCTTGTTGTTTGTTGCTGGCTTTAGACCCTGTATATTTGCAAAGATGAATGTCGTTGGATTGGTGGTATTGGTGGTATGGGGGGGGGGGTCATTTTTTCCTGGCACTAATATCTGTTGTTCTGGAGTGGAGGCCATTGACTGTGGTTCCACTCCAGAAATGATTGCAGTTGGTGTACGATTTCTGGGGGAATGTTGCATCTCCTGCCGAGTCTTTTGCTTTCATAGCGAGTGATTTTCGTGTGTAAGTTTGTACTAATCCCTCTAGGATTTTCCAAGTGTATATTATCATGTATTTCTCTAGCCTGTGTTCCAGGGAATACAAATCAAGGAACTTCAACCGTTCCCAGTAATTTAGGTGCCTTATCGTACTTATGTGTGCCGTAAAAGTTCTTTGTACACTCTCCAGGTCAGCAATTTCGCTTGCTTTGAAGCGGGTAGTTAGTGTACAGCAGTATTCCAGCGTGGAGAGAACAAACGATTTGAAAAAAATTATCATGGGATTGGCGTCCCTAGCTTTGAGGGTTCTCATTATCCATCCTATTATTTTCCTAGCACATGCTGTAGATACATTGTTGTGGTCTTTGAAGGCGAGATCCTCTGACATTATCACTCCTAGGTCCTTCACATTACTTTTTTGCTCTATTGTATGATTAGAATTTGTTGTATACCCAGATACAGTTTTAATATCCTCAAGTTTTCCATATTGTTTCGAGTGGTCCATTTGAAGATTTGGTTGATGTCCTCTTGGAGACTTGCGGTGTCTTAGATGAAGGTCACTGTCATGGCAATTCGGGTGTCATCCGCAAAGGAAAACACGGAGCTATGGCTTACATTTCTGTCTATGTCCCATATGAGGATGAGGAAAAGGATGGGAACGAGTACTGTGTCTTGTGGAACAGAGTTTTTCACTGTAGCTGCTCGGACATTACTCTGTGTACTATTACTCTTTGTGTTCTATTTGTCAGGAAGTTTAAGATCCATCTACCAAATTTTCAGGTTATTCCTTTATCACGCATTTTGTGTGCTATTACACCATGGTCACACTTGTCGAAGGCTTTTGCAAAGTCTGTGTATACTACATCAAATCAAATAAATTCAAATGTTTATTTCTCTGTAAAGATTACAATATGTGGTTTACATATTATAAAACAATAATTATAAAGATGGTCACTAGCATACCTAGCATGCCTAGGCATTTCGGGCAGACTAATAATAATTCTTACTCTATATACCAAATTACAAATTACAAATAATTAAATGGATTTACAATAGTGAGGTAGTTCAGAATATTTAAGAATATAACGATTTGTAAAATTAGAAATAAGAATGGTTTTGTCTTGGCATGATACACAATATCTATTGGAGTATTTCAGGCAAACATAGGACTAGCTTGAGATTTATTAGGCAATAACTATATTCGGAATTTTATGTTTACAGTCATTTGGGTGAGTGTAGGTGTAAATGAGGAGGATGTGTGTGTGTGTGTGTGTGTACGTGAATAAGTGGTTTTCATGTAGTTAGTTGATGGTGGGGTGTATTAGGGAGATATTTTTTGACGTTTTTTTTTTTAAATGGTGGTTGAGTCCGCAGTTCTGAAGTTTTCAGGTAGGGAGTTCCAGATTTTAGACCCTTTAATGTACATTGAACTTTTGTATAAATTTAGCCGGACACGGGGAATGTCATAGGGATTTTTGTGTCTGGTATTGTGCATCTGCATTTTGTTTATCCTCTACAGCATCCAGCACCTTGTCATAGTGGTTCAGTAGCTGGGAGAAGCAGGAGCGACCTGCTCTAAACCCGTATTGCCCTGGGTTGTGTAATTAATAGGTATCTAGATGGTTGGCGATCTTGCTTCTTAGAACCTTCTCAAAGATTTTTATGATATGGGATGTTAGTGCTATCGTTCTGTAGTTCTTTGCAATTTGCTTTACTGCCACCTTTGTAGAGAGGGGCTATGTCTGTTGTTTTTAGAGAGTGTGGGATGACCCCTGTGTCCATGCTTCCTCTCCAAAGAATGCTGGAGACACGTGACAGTGGCTTCTTGTAGTTCTTGATGAACACGGAGTTCATGAGTCTGGGCCTGGGGCAGAGTGCATGGGCATGTCCTTTATTGCCTTTTCAAATTCTTGTTGTGTAAGGATAATATCAGAGATTTTGAGATGACCAAATTTTGGGTCTCGTTCATAAAGAATTCATTTGGATTGTCGACCCTTAGTCTGGCAGCGGCTCGGTGAACACTGAGTCGTATTGGGACTTTAATATCTCACTCATTTCTTGGCTGTCATCTGTGTATGTTCCATCTCGCCTAAGCAGGGGCCCAATACTGGATGTTGTTTTTTCCTTAGATTTAGCATAAGAGAAGAAGTATTTTTTTTCAATTTCCATTATGGCTATTAGTTTTTCCTGCGATTCATGTCTCCTGAAAGATTCCTTTAGCTTAAGTTCGATATTTGATGTTTCATTGACCAGTGCCTCCCTTTGTATTTCAGATATATTGGCCCCTCTCAGCAGCTCTGTGACTCTTCGTCTTCGTCTGTATAGGGAGTGTCTCTCTTTCTAGTTTACATCTTCTCTTTCTTTTTCTTAATGGAATGTGCCTTGAGCAGCTCTCAAGGACCACTTAGTTTATTGTCTCTAGGCAAAGGTTCGGATCCGTGTTGTTTAGGATATCTTCCCAGCTTGTTTCATTTGGGACATGGTTGACTTGTTCCCATTGTATGTTTTTGTTATTGAAGTTGAATTTTGTGAAGACACCGTCATGACTGACCACAATTTGCTGGTCAGGAGCCATGTGTAAATATGTCTCTACCTCTATTATGTTGAGGTCTGAGTGTATTGTCTTTGATACGGTTATATTATGTATCAGATCGTCGTTGTTATTAAAGATGAGGTCCAGCATATTTTCTAGTCTTGTAGCTTCTAATATTTGCTGGTTTAAGGTGAATTTGGTGCAGAGATTTAATAGTTCATGTGTATGTGAATTTTCATCTGAGTTGCTTCCTGGGGTGATTTCTGATAAAATATTATTTGATACACTCCTCCATTTTAGGTGGAGTGTAGTTGAAATCTCCCAGTAGCAAGATGTTTGGGGAAGGAGTTGGGAGATTTTCCAGACATTGGTCAATTTTCAAAATTATTATTATTATTATTATTATTATTATTATTATTATTATTATTATTATTATTATTATTATTATTATTATTATTATTATTATTATTATTATTATTATTATTATTATTATTATTATCAAAAAGAAGCGCTAAACCACAGGGGTCATACAGCAATCAATTTTCAAAAGCTGTTCGCAGAATTGCTGGGAAGTTGCATCCGGAGGCTTGTATTCAACGACAATGACGAGGTTTCAGTTTTCAATCTTTCCCACCATAACTTCAACTACATCATTTGAGGTGTTAAGTAGTTCTGTGCAAAAGAGCGACTCTGTGACGTACAGGCCAATCCGTCTTTGTTACCTGTTTAGTCTGGAAATAAATTATATAAAATACCGACACAATGGAAAAATAAACACATAAGTAGTATAATGTGATCCTTTATTGACAACGTTTCGCCCACGCAGTGGGCTTTATCGAGTCACAGACAGATCTACCTGGAAAATGAGCAACATGGAGATATATATAGGGTACAGTCAGGTGGAGAATGCTGGGTCAGGTGGAGAAAGCTGCATGTGACAGTCTTAAAAGTAGTGTGACAGTTAAAAACATTGTGTGACTTAAAGGACCTGCAGTGTACCATTCTTGAGTTCTAGGTGGGATAGCGTTGACGAAGTTTCTTGGCAATAGGTTCAGCTATGTTGTAGAAGCCGTTGTTCTGGTTGAAGTTGTTGGATATACAGATGAGTGATGATTCTAGGATTCTTCGGTATTGCGTGTTGTCTTCTCTGGCGATGAGTCTTGCGTTTCTGTAGTTGATTAAATGGTTGTGTAAATTTCGGTGTTGAACACAGACATTTCTTGAGTCGTCAGATCTGCCTGCGTACTGGTGTTCTGAAATGCGTGTTTGTAGGTCTCTGGATGTTTCGCCAACGTAATTGCTGCAGCCATTACAGGATTGGATAAATGGTATAAAATACGACACAATGGAAAATAAACACATAGCAGAAAGTGATCCTTATTGACAACGCGCCACGGTTGCCAGACAGATCTGTCTGTGACTCGATAAGCCACTGCGTGGCAAACGTGTATAAGGATCACATTATACTGCTTATGTGTTTATTTTCCAGAAGTTGTGTATACCTGCGTGGATTGAAGCTTCCTGTCTGTTACTGGTAATGTCCTTGATGGTGGTGGATGTGGAGGTGGATACTGGAATGAGGTCTTAGAAAAAATGTTGGAAACTTGTTTGGAAATGGAGTTGGTGGGAAGGACTATGTATCTCTTCTCAGCAGTGTCTTCTCTGGGTGTGTTGAAGATGTTTAATGCCCGTCGTCTGCAGTCTCTAATGAAGTCACTTGTTTGGAAATGGAGTTGGTGGAAGGACTATGTATTTTCAGCAGGTCTCTCTGGGTGTTGAAGATGAAGCCCGTCGTCTGCAGTCTCTAATGAAGTGACTTCATTAGAGACTGCAGACGCGCATAAACACTTCAACCACCCAGAAAGACACTGCTGAGAAGAGATACATAGTCCTTCCACCAACTCCATTTCCAAACAAGTTTCCAACATTTTTCTAAGACCTCATTCCGAGTATCCACCTCCACATCCACCACCATCAAGGACATTACCAGTAACAGACAGGAAAGCTTCAATCCACGGCAGGGGTATACACAATCCCTTGTAATGGCTGCAGCAAATTATACGTTGGCGAAACATCCGAGACCTACAAACACGCATTTCAGAACACCAGTACGCAGGCAGATCTGACGACTCAAGAAATGCCTGTGTTCAACACCGAAATTTACACAACCATTTAATCAACTACAGAAACGCAAGACTCATCGCCAGAGAAGACAACACGCAATACCGAAGAATCCTAGAATCATCACTCATCTGTATATCCAACAACTTCAACCAGAACAACGGCTTCTACAACATAGCTGAACCTATTGCCAAGAAACTTCTTCAACGCTATCCCACCTAGAACTCAAGAATGGTACACTGCAGGTCCTTTAAGTCACACTATGTTTTTAACTATCACACTACTTTTAAGACTCACATGCAGCTTTCTCCACCTGACCCAGCATTCTCCACCTGACTGTACCCTATATATATCTCCATGTTGCTCATTTTCCAGGTAGATCTGTCTGTGACTCGATAAAGCCCACTGCGTGGGCGAAACGTTGTCAATAAAGGATCACATTATACTACTTATGTGTTTATTTTTCCACCTGTTTAGTCTGTTGCATCTGAATGAGTTATAACCTGGGATCCATATTTCGTTGTCAAAATGATCCTTTATGTGGGTCTCTGTGAAAGTTGCAAGCATTACATTTGACTAAGTGACTAGTCCCTTGATGTAAGGAATTTTGTTTTTTGACGGCTTTAGACCCTGTATGTTTGCTAAGACAAATGTCGTTATATTGATGGAATTTAGTTTTTTTTATTTGCTGGCTCTAATATCTGTTGTTCTGGAGTGGAAGCCAATGACTGTGCCTCTGCTCCAGAAGTGTTTTCAGTTTGTGTAAAATGTCTGTCATTTGTTGCCAGTCTTTTTTCCTTCCTGGCACTAAAAACCCTCTTTCTCTGAAGAGGTTTTGGCTCCCCTCTTTTGTTTCCCATAGTCTGGCTGGTCTGTGTCTTATTGTCTCCTTCAGATGATGTGCCTGGCAGTATACGTTGCAGCATTTCCTTTCATGGAGTGACGAGTGACACATTTCGGGGTGAAATAAGTAACAGGAAGGGGAGTTGCACTCTCCTGTTGTCATGTGGGTGCTGCATTTTTTGGGGATGGTCAAAGGTGCATGTCCCACCTGTTTTTCCAGATATACCATGCCTTCAGATACCCAAGGCATAGAATTTGCATAGATTGGAATTTTGTTTGCTAGGATTTTTTTTTGTGGCTGCATACGATGCTGGTGTATTATTTACTGTTTCTCCTCACCTACCGTCCCTGTATGGACATCAGTACTTCCACCCATTTTTGCTGGTAATGTGTCAACACTATTCCCTATGGCATCATCCCCTCTTGTTCCATCTCCAGCAGTATCGCTATTTTGTACCTCTGTAAATTGAAAAGCATTGTCTTTACATGTTTCATCACCAGGGCCACTATCTCCTTTTGGTGCACTGTCCTCCAAGACAGCCCCGTCCAACAAACCCATATTATTTTGTCAGTTGTCATACCAGGCTGAAGTGTCTTCCAAGAAGGATGTATTATTGGTGTCCTTGTCTTTCAGTATAGATGTAATTTTCTGATACAGGTGTATCTCGTTTGGGCAGACACACAAACAATTCTCTGATTTTATATCAAATATGGTCACTGGTTTAAAC
>WNWK01011791.1:0-62796 GCA_009830355.1 Cherax destructor | reverse complement strand
AAATATGAAGCGGGATTTAGCGCATTTTTTGGGGATTCCTTTTTTTTTCCCCCAGAAGGAACCCTTTTTGCCCTCATTCTGTTTTTGTGAGAGGATCATATTGGCAAAGGGGGGTAATTCCCTTATAGGCTAGTGTAGGGGGGAAAAAGGTGTTGGAATGTTTGTAAAAAAATGTAGGGGGGGGGGAGAGGAAAAACCCCTTTTGGGGCCCCCCACTTTTAGGGGAAGTAGTCAGAGTAGCAGCCTTGGAATTTGATTTTTCTTTGTGGGGGCGGGGGGTTGCGGGGGAGTTTAAAAGTAGTGGGGGGGTTTGGGGGTTTGTTTCCCCATGCCAGACGTGTAAAAAGCTTTTCAACTTTTTAAAAACCCCGGGGCCCGTCCTTTTTTTGTTTTGGTTTATGGGGGATGGGGTTGAGAATGATGTTAATGGCATCCTGTGTTTTTTGGGGAGTTCTGGAAACCCCTTTAGAAAGAAGGTTTTGTGTTCCAGGATCTGCGAAGACGATGGGGATAGTTTTCAAAGAGTTTACCTAATTTTTTGAGGAGGCTGGGGGGGCAAATTTTTTCCCCGGGGGGTCAGGGGGTCTTTATTGGGTTTGGGAAGGAGGATAGGGGTAGCAGCTTTGAAGGGGAAAGGGGAAAAAAAAACCCGAAGCAAGGGGATTGAGGAGGTTTGTGGAAGAAAAAAAAGAGGGGGGAAGGGTTTTTTAGGAAAATTTTGTTTAGGCCAGAGGACCAGGACCCTTTGGGGGGAAGGTGCTGGGGGAGATTTTTAATGTCTGTGTTGGTGAAAGGAGTGTCGAGTTCTGGGAGGAGGTGGGAGTCCAGGGTGGATGTGGGTCTGGTGTTTTTTTGTGTGTGTGTGGTTCCCCTGTTCAGTTCTGGGAAAGTGGAGGGGGTTAGGTGGGGTGGGTGAGGGGGGGAAAAAGTTTCCCAAATTTTTTTAAGATGTTTTAGCAGCCTGGGGTCTGAGATGGGGTTGTTGTGGTGATGTGTTTTAATTTGTTGGGGGGGAAAATTTTATTTTTTTTATAAAGTTCCCCCAAGGGGGGTTTTTTAAAATTCCGTTTGTCTGCTTTGTATGAGGTTTTACCAATGGGGAGTTGTGGTCTTGGCTACTGTGAGAATGTTTTTTCTGAGGTAAGGATCCCACCGGGTTGGGTTAAATTTTTTGTTGGAGGAAGCGGGGTTTTTGGGACAGATAATTTTAAAAATTTTTTTTCTGGGGTTGAGGGTTTGAAAGAATGAGGTGGATTTTTTTGGTATTGGGGGGTTGGCTGCTTGTGTAATGGGGGTTTTTGGGGGAGACGTTGAGGTCAATGCGAGAAAGGTTTTTTGTTTTTTCAAGGGAGGTTGTTTTTTGTGTTTTTGAAAGCATTTCCGTCAAAGTTCTTTAGGGGGGGAAGGTCTGGTATGAGGGTAGGGTTGGGGGAAAAGGGAAGATGACTGGGGTGTGGGCAGAGCCTGTAATAGGGCCAGTTTAGATGGTGTTGGAAGAGAGAGTTTGCTCCCGCCAGGGAAAGATATCGGGGGTTTTTCCCCCAATGTGGTTGTAGGGTGTTGAAGTCTGGGCCGAGGTGAATTAGGTGTTTATGGTTTCCAGAAGTTGAGTAATTGGTGACCAAGTTGGTTGTTACTGGTGTGATGAAAGGTGTTGTTGTGTTTGGCATTCATGTCAGCAAGTAGGTATGTTATGCTATAGTTGAAGACTAAGGAAAGTCGTGGGCGTTGAGAATAGTGCTTATAAGAGCACAGGTAGTGAAGATGAAGGGGCTAAGGTGGGTGTGTATTCTGACCGAAATTCCAAACAATCATCTCATGAAATTCAAAGACGCCTGACTAGTAATCAAAGAAACTAATTTCCGCAGACGCAAATGCCTTTGAATCAGCATTCTATCTCTGTTTGAACATACCAAACAAACAAAGGCAGCTTCACCATCTCAAAGTATTAGCAGAATCCTCCTGAAAATGCAAACCTACCATCACAGTCTCTCCTGCTTATTCAACACAAGCAATATCGTAGATGGAACACTTACAGGCCTTCTATATTTCAATTCCAGCAGAAATATTTGTCTAACCTATTGTTATACTACCATATTTGTTTACTAAATTTTACTCATGTGCATATTGATTGTTCACCTTATTGTATTACTACTACTACTACTACTACTACTTATATCACTACTACTTCTACCACCACTAGTATTTCACCTCACTTTGAGAGTATATATATGCCCACTGTGTCCATGTATCGCTAGTAATGGCTTGACAAAGCTCCTGGAGAGCGAAACGTTGCCGCAATAAAATGTCACATTAGTTGCATTTTGTGTCCTTTTTACTTAACATATTGTCGGAAATTTACCAATATTAATCTGAGATCACTGAAGAGTTTGGCGCAAGTGATCACAAATCCATTATTTTTATTGTCATCTGGAGTACGAGAATAGGAGCACATGGTAAAGTTCCTATTTTGCCCCCGCCGACGGTTGACTTAGAGAACACCTGTCTAATCCGGACTGGGGTAACGAAGCTAACGATTACGATGGGGATCTGTTTGCGATTTTTTTCTTAATAATGTACAACGTGCACGAGTATATTTATTCCCAGAGAATTTAGGTCAAATAACAGTAACGATCCCAAATGGATTACCAAGAGGCTAAAACATCTATTAGAGCAAAAGAGGAATTATAGGCACCAAAGAGGAGATGTTAACCTTATTGACCAATATGTTCAGTTGAAAAGAGAAGTAAAAGGGATTAGAAAGGTTAAACATGACTAAGTGAGATTAAGAAGGCAATGAATCAAAGACTAATCCAAAAGCGGTTCCTTTCAAGTGTATACGACGAAGGTGAGGGAAAGGTAGGACCTCAAGGAATGGACAGCTGACGGATAACGAACTGGAAATGTTCTATTTATTGACTATTTTGGTCAGTCTTTACACAAGAAGATCAAATGAGATTCAGAAATAACAATTATTCAGTTCCTGAAGAATCTGCTAACTAATATTACTGTCACGTGTGGACATGGTTATCAAACAGATAGATAAATGGTGCTAAAATAAGGCCCGGGACCCGACGAGTTGTCTCTTCCAGGGTACTTAAAGAATGCTGGGTAAAGGACACAAATGCAACTACGTGACATTTTATTGTAAGTAACGTTTCGCTCTCCAGGAGCTTTTTCGCCGTTACAAGGATACATGGACACAGTATATATATACTTCCAAGTGAGGGTGTATTACTAGTGGTAGTGAGCAGTAGTGATATAAGTTGTAGTAGTAGTGAGTAATACAATAAGGTAGAACAATCAATTTGCACACAAGAATATATGCGATAAAACAAAATATGGGTAGTATAAAATAGTTATAAATATTTCTGCCGGAGGTTGGAATAGAGAAGGCCAGGAGAACTCCACATCTACGATGTGCTTCAGTTGAATTAGCAGGAGAGACTATGTGATGCTTAATTCAACACAAGCACATCGTAGATGTGGAACACTCCTACAGGCCTTCTATTCCAACCTCCAGCAGAAATATTTATTCAACCTATTTTATACTACCCATGTAATTGTTTTATCACCTTTTACTCTTGTGCAAATTGATTGTTCTACCTTAATGTACTACTACTACTACTACTACAACTTATATCACGCCACTTCTACCACCACTAGTATTACACCACTTGAGAGTGCTATATATTACCCTATGTGTCCATACACGCTTGCACGGCTTGAAAAAGCTCCTGGAGAGCAAAACGTTGCCACAATAAAATGTCACATTAGTTGCATTTGTGTCCTTTTCTTAACATATTGTCGGTAATTCTACCAATATTATTACATACTTAAAGAATGCAAGATGGAACTTAGTCAGTCACAACGAATGTGTTTAATACGTCCATCCTAACTGGGTGTTGTGCCAAAGATGTGGAAGATAGCCAATGCAGTTCCTATATTCAAATCAGGGATAAGTCACTCCATCAAATTACCGTCCAATAAGCCTCACGTCTATAGTAGGCAAATTATTAGAATCAATTATAGCTGATATTAGAAGTCACCTTGAAGAACATAATTTGGATTAATGAATCTCAGCATGGGTTCACGAGGAGGTCGTTCCTGCCTGACAATTGACGTTTCAATAAAACATTTGAGGCAGTAGACAATGATAAAAGAATATGATATAGTTTACTTGGATTTCAGTAAGGTCTTCGATATACCCCAAGAGACTCTTAAGGGAGGAGGGGCAGCGATCTGGCGGCGCACGAAAATAATTGAAAAAATATGGAAAATGAGTTTTGTTGACTGAAAATAGTTTAAGAATCTGGCAAACATTTTGGTGAAAATCCCATTTTAATAAGCAACGTTTGTAAAGCAAATTATAGCTATTTGAAACATATTATCTTTACGACGCGCAAGGCAAAAAAGTTTGACCGCGCGACATAATTTTTTTTTGTTTTTTTATTTTGTTTAATTTTCTCTATATATTTTCCAATACACTAAATTCTACTTCACCAACATCATAATACAGTGTTGAAGCTGCTTATTGGCTTATTGCAGAAGTGGGAGGGGCTTATAGCAGAGGTGGGAGGAGTCAAGAGGCAGCCAAAGGACGATAGTTGGCATAGCATGGATAGAGGCATGGCTTACCAATAGAGCAGAGTTTCCATTAATGGGGTCAGATCTGAATGGGGATTAGTCACTAGTGGTGTTCCACAAGATCAGTTTTTAGGCCCATTGTTGTTCATAATTTATATAAATACTTGAGCGAAGGAATTGTTAGTGACATGAGTAATTCTGTTGATGATACAAAATAGGCCGTATGATTCATTCTCAGGAGGATACTAGTGAACCTTATGATGATTTGGACAAAATTAATGTCTTGGTCTGAAAAGGCAGATGAAGTTCAATGTGACAAGTGTAAGGTACTAGTCCTTTTGGTAATGAAAATATCCTCGAATTTATAAACTAGGTGAAGTAGAGCTGATCACACAGAATGTGAAAGACTGTGGAGTCATGGTAAGCAGGAATCTAAAGTTCAAGATACTTTATCAAGGGTGTACATACTAATAGATTACTAGATTTATTTCAAGAAGTATACAACAGAAGTCCAAAGTGAGCAGCTCATACATCACTAGTGAGACTCATTTGGGTTAGTGCAGCCCAGCTTGGTGTCCTTACATAGGATGGATATAGATTCATTGGAGAACATGTTAAAGAAGAATGACTAAAATGATTTACAGTATAAGAAATCTCCTGCATGAAGATAGATCTCTAGAGCTGCTGGAATCCCACTCTCTGGAGAGACGCAGAAGGAGGGAGATATCATCGAGGTACAAGTGGATGATGGCATAAACAAAGGAGATATTAATAAAATACTGAGGATATCGAACCAAGTAAAAACCATAAATAACGATTTAAATTGGATAAATTTAGATTTAGAAAGGACATAGGCAAGTTGTTTTTTTTTTTTGAAACAGACATTATACATACACAGAAATCAATATGACCTTATAACCAGTACAGGATATTACAATAATACAACCAAACACCCATGTGTATAAACTCACATGAATCTCGCTTCAAAATTCCAAGTAAAAAAAACTTTGCCATCCGAATACAATGAACACAAATACAATGCAACATACTGACGATAAAGCACAAGACAGTATAAAATACATATCATTGGCATCATGAACAATTATAACTGCCAGTAAGAACACGCAATTTATTTAATATCATAATCGAGAACCATAAAAAACATGACCCCCTCAACCTCACCTACCCCAAAAGAAATCTTTGCACACTTAAATGTGCCTATTCCCATAACAATCATGAGAATTTTTTTTATAATATTTACCAAACGAAATATACAAAATACACACATCAACATGACACCTTATAACAAATAAGGTTATCGTATATTATACATATATTCAGTCCGAAATGCCATTTGAAGTTTTGATGGGGATATTCGAGCAGCGTCAACAATTTGAGGGTATACGGCTGTGATGGGGCAATGGACCGACGTAATTTACGCATGGTTACAGAGCAACATATTCCTTAAAATGACCCTCCGGCGGCCTATACCTTCGTATGTTGTCCTTGAGGATCGAGGACTCAAGTTCATGTCACATAATGCCGGTCAACAACGAACCTGACTACGGGTGTATGATCATGTTGCAGCTGCTTGTGGGAGGGAGTGGACAGACCGTCGTCAGGAAGAAAGAATGATGACAAGGTGGTTGAGCAGACAGAGAGTGTGGTGCAAGTACCACCAAGTGTGAGACAGAGTAAGTGCAGAGCGAGGTGGACGAGACAGGGTCACCTGGGTGAGACACTGCCTGAAGGAATGGGTGCAGTGCCGAGGTGGAGAATGCTTCAGGATGGGGAGATTTTGCAGGGGACTTCATTTTGCAAGATGCCCCTAGATTTTCAATACCTGGAGAAGAGTCCCTTTGGAGCCTGGAGTTGGGCATGTGGAGTCTGTGGAGTTGCCTGGGAGGGTGGGATTACATCACATGCCGGGAATCTAACCTGTGGTGCAGGTGATGTGGTGGCTGTGGTTCAGGCAGGACGAACAGTTGGAAAAATGGCTATGGATTACAGTGGGTGGGTCCGATGAGACTTGATCACACCCGCACAGAAAGTTTGGTAAAAGTCATAGGTAGATGCTGCCCTGCAAGGCAAGGGTGGGTGTCAGGGAAGAGAAGGGCTTAAACGTGGGTCAGGTGTGCAGAAGAATTGGGGAGGAGCGCTGTAAAAGTCCAGAGGCACGAGGAAACTCCCTATGTTGTCTTCTGTCTCACTATAAAAATGCCAACGCCTTTCTCGCCGAGGAAACGACGGTGGTTTGAGGTGACTATGCGACGTTTTCAGGTAGATATTTGCCGTACAAGGTCATACTCTAGGTGCGAGAACAGGTTGAGGCCGGGCAAGGCAGAGTGTATGCAGGTGATTCAGGGAAATTAAAGGAGGGGTGGTCATGCGCGAGGTCAGTCCTTGTTATTAGCATGGGAGACGGGTGATGAGGTAGGTGGTGGGGTGGGTGGACGGGTATGGGAGATGTACGCGTGAGTTTTATAAGTGTGTATATGCTGGCGGATTCTGCAGGAGTACCAGAACGTTTCCGTAAAAGGATGTATTGCTGTAATTAGCTTGAGAGGACTGCCTGAGATAACCATTATAGAGGAGACTGAATTAAATGCCGGGATGAGCCCACGGAGCGGGCTGTGTCCTGGGAGTGCTGAGGGAGGTATTAGGAGCGACATGCCGGGATGATGCATTTAGTTAGAGAGGAGGATGGTGTGTGAGCACACTTCGTGAGGCGGGGATATCAGGCGCGCCTAGACAGGGATTTATGTAACTAAGAGATACAGGTTGGTAGGTAGAAGCTATGGATGTGATATTCTGATCATAGGGGTGTGTTAAGATATTAGCTGGGAAGCGAATGATTAAAAGGTATTTATTGTTACTGGAAATTGAATATAAGTTTACTGCAGGAGTTGGTGAGGGAGAAAGTTTTGCTGCATGGTGGCAGGGGCAATGGGAGAGAGGTCAGCATGCGGGAGACTAATGAGTTGGTGGGAAATGTGGGTGCCGCAGTATTAGGAAGTAATATACAAAATGGGCAGGGAAGAGAATTGGGGAGGCAACTGATTACAGAGTGTACTTGAGGGTCAACTGGAGGATTTTTACAAAAGGGCGGGAATTCTAGGATGGATGAGAGGGGTGGCTCTGAAAGAGCGTCTGAGAACTGTAATGAGCACTTTAATGCAACACGCGTGAGAGGAGGACTAGAGGAGGTCTTGTGGGAGTATTGCAGACCACGGCTGTGTTCTCCGACGGCCAAGAAGAGGCAGAGGGACACAACTATGATGATGTTGGAGGTCTGTCGGGGAGTTGGGGGTATAGGGAAGGACAATTGCCTGGAACTACTGAGGAAATAAGAATTATGCAGATCACTGCAAAAAGAGTACTGCAGATAGTGAGGGAGGGTGAGGGATGTGACAGTAGTAGGGGACGGATTAGGTCTATTGTTAGTAAGGACGACAGGAAAGAAAATGGGAGGAAGAGATTTGTGAGGAAGAGGTATGGGAGGCAGTGTGGTTTGAGCAAAGGAAGGCACCTGGATTGGATGGTCTTCCTAATGATTTCTATGTGCATAATTGGGAGCCCCAAGGGATTGTTTAGTTAAAGTATTCCACTAAAGGAAGAATGGGAGGTATTGCAGTATGCAGAACACTGCTATGGTTTTGTGAAGAGGAATGTAGGACGATGAAGGATTATAGATTTATAACATTAATGTGTGCGGATTATAAGATCTTCGCAAAGGTACTAGGTAATAGGCTTCTAAGAAAGTGGTGGGAATGGTCTTACATAAGGGACATTGTGGAATCCCCAGGTGTAGCTGGAGGGTGTGGGTCATGGTCAAATTAGGGATTATATTGAGAGTGGTGAAGGGGCCGGGGGTGTTGAGATTGATTGGAGCAAGAGATAGTGTTGACAGGAGTATGCTAAATGACATCACAGAGGAGGCAGGGTTTGGGAATGAAATTAGTAGGGTGGCAGAGACTCAGGCTGGAGCCAAGGTCTGATACAGATAAATGGTAAAATTGGAATGGAGGTGCCTATGGATAAGGGTTTAAGACAGGCCGCCCCTTGTCCCAGGTATTGTTTGCTTGCCGCAAGACCCCCTTTTATCGTTTAGTTTCAGGAGGAAGGGCTGAGGGGACGGAAGGGGATGTAGGGATAGTTGGATATGTGGATGATAATACTGTACTAGTGCGAGACGAGAGTTAGTGAATGTATGTTTTGTAGAGATTTTTTAGAAGGCTATCAGATGAGGTAACCATGAATCTAAATTGTTGGAGGTAGGTAGTGGGTAGGAGGCTGGTGAGGGCAGGGGTGGCAATAGGAACAGGTGAAGATTTGTGGGGTGTGTACTGGGCAGACCCGGTGAGGCCTGGGCGGTTAACAGAGGTGGTAGGCAGGGAGGCGACGTTTATTGGTGGATGGCAACCTGGGGATGTCACATTGCACGGAGGGTAGTGATCGCTAATTCATTAGTGTTTAGTAAACTGTGTACGGGCGGCGGTGTTCCCCATTATTTTTGAGGATGTGAAGATCGGAGAAGGGCATTACGTTATATATGGGGGTTATGGGAGGGCGTGGTTAAGTAAGGAAGTGGTAATGATGAGGGTACGTCAAGTGTTTGGGCTCATCCCGTTAGTACGCTTAATGTAAATGACACTGCAGACGTCTTGCCACGGATGAGCCCCAAAACCTCCTTGACGTACCCTCGTCACACCACTTCCTTACTTCTAACCACGCCCTCCCATAACCCCATATATAACGTAATGCCTCTTCTCCGCAATTCCTTCACATCCTCAAAAATAATGGGGAACACCGCCGCCACATGCCAGCTTACTGGGAACACACGAATCTGACGATCACTACCCTCTGATGCAATGTGACGTCCTCAGGTTGCCATCCACCAATACGCTTAATAGCCTCCCTTACTACCACTCTCTGTATTAACTGCCCAGGCTCACTGGCCCGCCTGGTACACCACCCCACAAATCTTCACCTGTTCCACTATTGCCCCACCCCCCTGCCCACCAACCCCTCCCCTCACCCACCTACCTACCTCCAACAATTTAGATTTCCTTGCATAGTTTACTTTCATCCCAGCAGCCTTCCCAAAATCTCTACAAAACGCCCCCAACATTCACTAACTCCCTACGTCTCGTACTAGTACAGTAGTATCATCCATATCCAACTATCCCTACATCCCCTTCCGTCCTCAGCCCTTCCTCCTGAAACTAAAACGATAAAAGGGCCTTGCACAAGCAAACAATACCTGGGACAAGGGGCAGCCCTGTCTTAAACCTCTTATCCATAGGCACCTCCATTCCAATTCTTACCATTTATCTGTATCCGAACCTTGGCCTGGGCATACAGAGTCTCACCACCCTAACAATTAACTATTCCCAAAACCCTGCCTCCTCATGATATCACAACATACCTCCTGTGTCAACACCTATCATAAGCAGCACCAACTGATAATTCAACACCCCCAGCCCCTTCACCACTCTCAGTCATAATCCCTAATCGGGACTACACCGCCACCCATGCTTCTACCTGGGATTCCACATTGTCCCTTACAAAAAGACCACTCTACCACTTTCTTGGGTTTCTTATTACCTAGTACCTTTGCGAAGATCTTATAATCCGCACATTAATGTTATAAATCTATAATCCTTCATCGTCCACATTCCTCTTTTTTTTTCTTCACCAAAACCATAACCCCAGTGTTCTGCATACCAATACCTCCCATTCTTCATAGCAATTGAATACTTTAACGTTAAAACAATCCCTTAGGGTTTCCCAATTATGCACATAGGAAATCATTAGAAGACTATCCAACTGAAGCCTTCCTTTGCTCAGAATCCGTACTTTGCCTCCCATATCTTCCACAGCCCTTCTCCATTTCTTTCCTGTCGTCCTTACTAACAATAGACTAACTGTTCATTTTATTGTCTGTATAATCTCCTTCTTCTCACAAGAGCTCTTATCGTGACTGCAAATAGCATTCAGAATCAGTAATGTCCTGCCACCCAGTGGACTCTCACACTGTCTAGTTGTAACTCTCTGCCCTTCTTAACCACTGAATACACAGACATAACTGTCTGCAGATCCCTCCATCTCCCTCACGCGTGTTGCATTAAAGTGCTCTTATTCTGCGTTCTCTCAGACGCCTTCAGAATACCCCTCTCATCCATCCTAGAATTCCTGCCCCTTTGTAAAAATCCAGTTGACCCCTCCAAGTACCTCTTGTAATCCGAATTTCCCAATTCTCTTCCCTGCCTCCATTTTTGTATATTACTTCCATGTGCTTCACCCACATTTCCCACCAACTGTAAGTCTCCTGCATGCTGACTCTCTCTCCCATTGCCCCCGCCACCATGCAGCAAAACTTTCCCTCACCAACTCCCTGCAGTAAACTTATATTCAATTTCCAGTAGCTGTCATACCTTTTAATCATTCCTCTCCAGCTAATATCTGCCACACACCCATGATTCTCAAATATCCTACATCCATAGCTTCTACCCTACCAACCTGTCATCTCCTTAGAAGCTGCTATTAAATCCTATCTAGGCGCGCCTGATATCCCCGTTCTCACGAAAGTGTGCTCCACACACCATCCTCCTCTCCTTAACTACATCCACTTCTATCCCGGCTGCTCCAATACCCCTCAGCACTCCCCAGGACACAGCCCGCTCCCGTGGGCCTCTACATCCTTACCCTGTATGACACAGTTCCAGTCTCCTCCTATAATGGTTATCTCAGGCAGTCCTCTCAAATGATACAGCAATACATCCTTTACGAAACGTCTTAGTACTCGGTAGATCCGCCGGCATATACACACTCCTTATAAAAACTCACGCGTACATCTCCCCATACCCCGTCCACCCCTCACCACCCTACCCTCATCACCTGTCTCCCATGCTAATAACTTAAAAGGACTGACCTCGCAAAAGACCACAGCAGCCCCTCCTTTAATTTCCCTGAATCACCTGCATACTTGCACCCATTCAAACACAATTCCTCGCATTGACCTGAAATTATGTTCTTGTACAAAACAACATCTACCTGAAAATGCATAGTCACCTCAAGCCACTGTCAGCCACTCGGCCCGAAGGCCGCTAACATTTATAGTGAGACTTCTGAAGACAACATAGGAGTTTTCCTCGATACTCCTGGACTTTGGCGTCCCTCCCCAATTCTTCTGCACACCCTGACCACGTTTAAGCCCTTCTCTTCCTGACACCCCACCCTTTGACCCTTGCGGGCAAGGTGCATCTACCCATGATTTTGTGTAATAAACTTTCTGTGCGGGTGTGATCAAGTCCTCATCGGACTCACCCACTGTAATCCATAGCCACATTTTCCAACTGTTCAGTCCTGCCTAGAACCACAGCCACCACATCCTGCACCTACCAGGTTAGGATTCCCCCGGCATGTGATGTAATCCACCCTCCCAGGCAACTCCACAGACTCACATGCCCGTTCCAGCTCCAAAGGGACTCTTCTCCAGGTGTGCCAAGAAAATCTCTGAGGGCATCTGTGGCCATGGGGCAAGTCCCCCCTGCAAACTCATCCACAGAAGCATTCTCCCCTCCGGCTTTTCTGCACCTGATCTCAGGCAGTGTCTCACAGGTGACGCCCTGTCTCGTCCACCTCATCACCCACCGCTTTCATCTCCTTGTCTCACACTTGCGGTACTTGCACCACACTCTCTGTCCTGTCAACCACCTTGTCATCCATTCTTCTTCCTGACGACGGTCTGTCCTCTCCCACAAGCAGCTGCAACATGATCATACGCCCCACGCAGTCTGCAGGTTCGTTGACCGGCGTATGTGACGTAAAGACTTGAGTCCTAAAATCCTCAAGGACAACATACGAAGGTATAGGCTGCCGGAGAGTCATTTTCTTAAGGGAATATGACCTTCCTGTAACCATGCGTAAATTACGTCGGTCCATTTGCCTAACACAGCCGTATGGTTCACCCAAATTGTTGAAATGCTGTTTGACATCCCCATCCAAAACTTCAAATGGCACGTTTCGACTCTGAATATATGTATAATATCTTGCGATAACCTTATTTGTTATAAGGTGTCATGTTGATGTGTATTTTGTATATTTCGTTTACATTAAATATTATAAAAAAAAAATTCTCATGATTAATAGGAATAGGCATATTTAGTGTGCAGATTTCTTTTGGGGTAGGTGAGTGTGCTGAGGGGGTCATGTTTTTATAGTTCTCGATTATGATATTAAATAAATTACGTGTTCTTACTGGCAGTTTAATTTTTCTAATGCCAATGATATGTATTTTTTCCCTTTTTTGTTTTATCGTCAGTATGTTGCATTGTATTCTTTTCATTGTATTGGGAAAAAATTTTTTTACTTGGAATTTTGAAGCCGAGATTCATGTGAGTTTATACACAGGGTTTTTGGGGTTGTATTATTGTAATACCCACGGGGTTATGGTTCATATTGATTTCTGTGGGGGAAATGTCTTTTTTAAAAAAAAAAAAAATTCTTTATGTCCTTTCTAAATCAAATTTACCCAAATTTTAAAACCCTTTATTTAGGGTTTTTTTCTTGGTTCATATCCTCAGTTTTTTTTTTTTTTATCTCCTTTGTTTATGCCCATCATCCACTTGTAAACCCCGATGATTTTCTCCTCATTCTATTCCCTCCGGGAGTGGAGATTTCAACGCTCTAAGTCTATCTTCATAGGGAGATTTCTTATACTGTAAATCATTTTAGTCATTCTCTTTGTATGTTCCCCAATGAATCATATCCATCCTGTGGGGGACAAAAAAACTGGTTAAACCCAAATGAGGCCCCCACTAGTGAGGGTTAGAGCTAAAAAAAAACTTTGGACTTCGGTTTATACTTTTTGGGAAATAAATCCTAGTAATCTTTTAAAATTTATTAAAATTTCCTTGGGGACTGTTTTTTTCCTTTAGATTCCTGCTACCATGACTCCCAAGTTTTTTTTCACATTCTGAAGATCAAGCCCCTACTTCACCTAGTTTTATAAACGAGGATTTTTTTATTACCAAGGCCCAGTACCTACACTTGTCCACATTGAACTTCATCTGCCATTTTTCAGACCAAGACATTAATTTGCCCAAAACCCTCCTAAACTAGTATCCTCCTGAGAATGAATCTTTTGGGCCCCTTTTTTGTATCATCAGCAAATTTACTCATGTCACTAAAATTTCCCTTCATCAAGGTCTTTTTGAAAATTAGGGGAAACAACAATGGGCCTAAAACTGATCCTTGTGGAACACCACTAGTGACTAATTCCCATTCAGATCGGGACCCCATTAAGGGAAACCTCTGCTTTCTATTGTAAGCCATGCCTCTATCCATGCTATGAAACCCATCGCCCTTTGGCTGCCTCTTGATCCTCCCACCCTGCTATAAGCCCCTCCCACTTCTGCAATAACCCAATAAGCAGCTTCAACACTGTATTATGATTTTGGGAGTGGTAAATTTAGTTTTTTGGGGAAAAAAATATAGAGAAAATTAAACAAAAATAAAAACAAAAAATTATGTCCGGGTCAAACTTTTTTGCCTTGGGGTCGTAAGATAATATGTTTCAAATAGCTATAATTTGCTTTACAAACGTTGTATTAAAGGGGTTTTCCCCAAAAATGTTGCCAGATTCTTAAACTATTTTTCAGTCAACAAAACTCATTTTCCTTTTTTTTTAAATTATTTTCGGGGCCGCCAGATCACATGTCCCTCCTCCTTAAGAGTCTCTTGGGAGGTATTTTATCGAAGGCCTTCGAAAAACCAAGTAAAATATATCATATTCTTTTTTTCATTGTCTACTGCCTCAAATGTTTTTTTTGAAAAAAAACAGTAAATTTAGGCAGGAACGACCTCTCGTGAACCCATGCTGAGATTCATTAATCAAATTATGTTCTTCAAGGTGACTTTAATATCAGCTAAAATTTATTCTAATAATTTGCCTACTATAGACGTGGGGTTTTTGGGGGGGAATTTGAGGGGAATTTTATTTTCCCCATTTGAATATGGGGAAATACATTAGCTATTTTCCCCCAAAATTTTTTGGGACAACACCAGTTAGGATGGAGTATTAAACACATTGAAAAGGCGCCGTTCCATTTTGATTTTTTGGAGTAAAATTGGTGAATTACGAAATATGTTAAAAAAAAGGGCACAAATGAAAAAAAGACATTTTTTTGGGGAAGTTTGTTTTCCGGGGGTTTTTTTTTTTAAAGCGATACAGGACAAAGGGGGGATAAAAATTTTTAGGGGGGTGTAAACAGTGGTGGTAGAAGTAGAGGAAAAAGTTGTAGTGTAGATGTAATAAATTTTTAGAACAACTTTTTAAGAGAAAAAGGGGTAAAAAAATTAAATGGGTAGTATAAAAATGGGGTTTAAAATTTTTTTTCTGGAGGTTAATAGAAGGCTAGGATGTTCCAATCTCATGTGTTGTGTTTAATTACATCCTGTCTCTCCGTAATTAAACAAGCACATCGTAGATTGGGGAAAACCCCGGCCCCTTCCCAAAACCCCCCGCAGAAAAAATTTTTTCTAACCTATTTTTTTACTACCCATGTTTTTTTTTTATCACCTTTTTTTCTTTTGCAAATTGATTTTTTCCTTATTTTACTCTACTACAACTTTTTTTCACTACTACTTTCTACCACTAGTATTAACCCCATTTTGGGGGAAATTATACCCTGGTCCTTTTTTTGAACCCTTGAAAAAAACCCAAAAGGGAAACTTAAAAAAACACAAATTTGGTTTTTTTTTTAACATTCTTTTTAAAAAAACCCCGGGGAAAAAAAATCGTCGGGTCCCGGGTACTTATTTTTCTTCATTTTTTCTTCGTTTGATAACCATGTCCCTCGTGACAGTAATATTAGTTAACGAACCCTTTAGGGGAAAAAAATAATTGTTAATTTTTGGAAAATTTTTTTTCGTCTTCTGTGTAAAGACTGACAAAAAAAAATAAAAAATAGAGAAACATTTCCCGTTCGTTATCCGTCAGCGTCCATTCCCAATTTTCAGAGGGCCTACCTTTTCCCCACCCCCCCGTATACACTTGAAAGAACCCCCTTTTGGGGGTTTTTTTTTATTAGCAACCTTAATTTTTTTGTCATGTTTAGCCTTTTTTAAACCCCCCTTTTTTCTTCTCTTTCAACTGAACATATTGGTCAATAAGGTTAACATCTCCCCTTTTATGCGCCTATAAATTCCCCTTTTTTCCCAATTTTATGTTTTAGCCTCTGGTAATCCCTTTGGGGTCGTTATTTTTGACCTAAATTTTCGGGTAAAAATACTAGACGTTGTACATTATTAAGAAAAAAACATAAACGCAGACCCATCGTAATCGTTAGCCCGATTACCCCGTCGAGATTAGACAGGTGTTCTCTAAGTCCAAAAGTCGGCAGAACGAAAATTGGGGAAATTTTACCGATTTTCCTATTCTCTCTCCCAGGTAATATTAAAAGTAATGGATTTTGGGGGACTTGCCCAAGCTCTTCAGTGATCTCCAGATTGTAAAAAATTTGGAGAATTTGACAATATGTTAAAAAAGGACACAAATGCAAAAAGTAAATTTTTTTGTGGCAACGTTTCCTTCCAGGAGCTGTCAACCGTTACAAAAAATCAGGACACAGTGGGGAAAATATACTTTTAAAAGGTGAAAACTAGTGGGGGGGAAGTAGTAGTGATATACACACCCACCTTGGCCCCTTCATCTTCTTCACTACCTATGCTCGCCCAAACACTATTCTCAACATACACGACCTTTCTTTAGTCTTCAACTACACCAACACACCAACAGACCTACTTGCTGACATGAATGCCAAACACAACGCCTTTCATCACACCAGTAACAACCAACTTGGTCACCAATTACTCAACTTCACAAACCATAAACACCTAATTCACCTCGGCCCAGACTTCAACACCTTCTACAACCACATGGGCCAAGGCAAACCCGATATCATTCTGGTAAACCGAGCTAGCTCTCTCTTCCAACACTACATCTCACCTGGCCCTATTACAGGCTCTGATCACATCCCAGTCATCTTACACATCTCTTCCAACCCTATCCTCATCCCAGCCAGACCTTCCTTCTCCTACAAGAACGCTGACTGGGATGCTTTCAAACAACACATAGATAATACTAACCTCACCTATGACTACAACAACAAACCTATCTCTGACATTGACACTCAACTTGATCTCATCCAAGACACCATTACACAAGCAGCCAACTCCGCAATACCAAAGAAAACTCACATCACTCGTTATTCTTTCAAACCCTCAATCAGAACAAGAAGATTAATTATCTGCTACCACAACCGCTTCCTCTACAACACACATAGATTTAATCAAGTCCGATTAGATCTCACTTACCTCAGAAACAACATTCTACACAGTCTAGACCAAGACCACAACTCTCATTGGTCACAGCTCATACTACAAGCAGACAAACAGCGAATTAAAAACTCCAAAGCCTTCTGGAACTTTATCAAAAAAATAAGAGGTACCACTCCCACCAACAAATTCAAACACATCACCCACAACAACACACACATCTCAGATCCGCAGGCTGCTACAAACATCTTCAAACACATCTGGGAGAACATCTTCCACCCTCACCCACCCCGCCCTAACGCCATCCAACACATTCAAAACATAGAACACTGGAACACTACACAAACACACGAAACAACACCAGACAGCCACATCCATCTGGACTCCCTTACCTCCTCCCAAGAACTCGACACTCCTTTCACCAACACAGACATTAAAACTCTCCTCAGACACCTTCCTCCCAAGGCTCCCGGTGCCTCTGGCCTAAACCATATTATCCTAAAACACCTTCCTGACTCTATCATTACTGCCTACACAAACCTCCTCAATGCCTCCCTTGCTTCTGGTTACTTCCCTTCACTCTTCAAAGCTGCTACCGCTATCCTCCTTCCCAAACCCAATAAAGACCACTCTGACCCTAGAAACTATCGCCCTATCAGCCTCCTCGAAACATTAGGTAAACTCTTTGAAAAACTCATCAACCATCGTCTTCGCAGATACCTGGAACACAACTCACTTCTTTCTAACGGCCAGTTTGGCTTCAGAACTCACAGATCTACACAGGATGCCATTAACATCATTCTCAACTACATCCACATAAACACAAAACAAAGAAACAGGACAGCCCTGTTTGCAAAAGACGTTGAAAAAGCTTTTGACACTGTCTGGCATGTAGGGCTCAATCACAAACTCTGCACTAACTTTAACCTGCCTCTCACTACTCGTAAACTCCTCTGCAACTTCCTTGACGGCCGCATAATGAGAATTAAATTCCAAGGCTGCTACTCTGACTACTTCACACTAAATGCTGGAGTATCCCAGGGATCTGTTCTCTCCCCTACCCTCTACATTTTATACACTAACGACATTCCAACACATGTATACCACAACTCCATCACACTAGCCTACGCAGACGACATTACACAACTCACCACTCACGCCAATATAGATACACTCTCACACAAAACACAGAATGAGGTCGACAGGATTGCCTCTGGGAACAAAATTGGAGGATCAAAACCAATGCAGCTAAATCCAGCATTACATATTTTAACTATAGGAAACGTGATCCTCCATTACCTGTCGAGCTCAGAACAGCTGACACCCGCACCTACATCCCCATCACACAATCTGTCACAGTCCTTGGCATTAATCTTGACTACCTTCTTTGCTTACACAGACACATTCACTCAAAGCATGCAGCAGCTAGCATGGCCCTTGCGGGCCTCTACAAGCTGAAACATGCCTCCCAACGCACCAAACTACACCTCTATAAATCCCTAATACGCCCTCTGATAACTTACTCTCCTCTAGCCCTCTCTCTTGCAGCCAAAACAAACTTACTTAAACTGCAGCGTGTCCAGAACAAGGCTCTGCGCTGGGTGCTTGATGTCAGATGGGAGGACTTCGCCACAAGCGAGTCTCTCCATGCCCAGTTAGACATACCTGCGCTGAATCTGTACTGGAAAACTCTCAGTGACAGACAGATAGACAAACTTGAGACACGACATGACTACTGGACCTCTCTCCTTGACGAAGACATTCGCAGACCCACAAACCAACACAACCTTTTCTATTCCTTGTATGAACCTGCTCCTAACCCTATTTACAAATAACCTTCGGATTCTATGAGAGGTACCTTGAGCTGTTCGCCCCTCTGACCCATTTTTGCCTTAGCTGCTAGGTTAAGCCCTGGCTCAACTTCTACACTCCTCTCTAGCGCTAATCTTCGCCTGTCCCTTCCTCCCCGCTCACCCCACTGGAGTCTCACCAACAGGAGAGCCTGCTATTCCTGTTCTCAAGTCTGCCCCACTATCGCCTTAGCTGCTGGGTTAAGCCAAGGCTCTATTTCTACGACTAAGAAGACTCCTCTCCAGCGCTATTCTTCGTCTGTACCGTCTTCTCCACTCATCCCATTGGGATCTTACCTGAACTTATTCATTCATTCATTCATGTATCGCTTGTAAGGGCTTGAAAAAGCTCCTGGAGAGCGAAACGTTGCCACAATAAAATGTCACATTAGTTGCATTTGTGTTCTTTTACTTAACGTAATGAATATGATATTGTGTATATGGACTTCAGTAAGGCTTTTGATAGAGTTCCACATCAGAGACTATTAAGGAAACTTAAGGCACACGGAATAGGGGAATTTTTTTCCTGGGTAGAGGCGTGGTTGACAAATAGGCAGCAGAGAGTTTGCATGAATGGGGAGAAATCAGAATGGGTGCACATCACAAGTGGTGTTCCACAGGGGTCAGTTTTGGGCCCCTTGTTGTTTACAATTTACATAAACGACATAGATGAGGAAATAAATAGCAACATAAGCAAATTTGCTGATGACACCAAAATACGCCGTCCAATTCATTCTAATGAGGACATTAAAGCACTCCTGGAGGAGTGGTGGCAGATGCAGATTAATATAGACAAATGCAAAGTTCTAAATGTTGGTCACGAAAATAACCATGCCATATATAAACTGAATAATGTAGATCTTAATACATGTGATTGCAAAAATGATTTAGGAGTTCTGGTTAGCAGTAATCTGAAACCAAGACAACAGTGCATAAGTGTTCGCAATAAAGCTAACAGAATCCTTGGCTTCATATCAAGAAGTATAAATAATAGAAGTCCTCAGGTTGTTCTTCAACTCTATATATCTTTGGTTAGTCCTCATTTAGATTATGCTGCACAGTTCTGGTCACCGTATAACAGAATGGATATAAATGCACTGGAAAACGTACAAAGGAGGATGACAAAGTTGATCCCATGTATCAGAAATCTTCCCTATGAGGATAGACTGAGGGCCTTGAATCTGCACTCTCTAGAAAGACGTAGAATTAGGGGGAATATGATTGAGGTGTATAAATGGAAAACAGGAATAAATAAATAGCGTGCTCAAAATATCCAGCCAAGGCAGGACTCGCAACAATGGTTTCAAGTTGGAAAAGTTCAGATTTATGAAGGATATAGAAAAAAACAGGTTTGTTAACAGAGTTGTGGATGAATGGAACAAACTCCTGAGTACCGTCATAGGGGCTGGGATGTTGTGTAGTTTTAAAAATAGGTTAGATAAATACATGAGTGGGTGTGGGTGGGTGTGAGTTGGACCTGACTAGCTTGTGCTACTAGGTCAGATGCCGTGCTCCTCCCTTAAGTGAAAGTGACTTGACTACCTGGAGTTTACCTGGAGAGGGTTAACTCCAGGTAGTCAGGTCTAAGCCAGGGAGTGACATGGTCTTGCCTCGCATGGACATGGATCAGGAGTAAAGTAAATTTTATTTCTTTGCAGATTGCAGATTACATAGGTATTGGTAATTACAATGTAAATTAAGTGCAAGGAGAGCCACTGACATGCCATGGCATTAGGGGCAGCTTAATCTAGTAACTTAAAGACTATGTACTTAATATTAGAGAAATTTATTGAGTTTATTCTAGTTAAAATTTTTTTTCAAAATTACAATATGATGAAATTGTACTGTTTAAATTATTATATGATGATATTAGATTGTTACAGGTGTTTAGATTCTCGAATGGTAATATGGAATTGAGATTATCTTAAGGAAAATAACATTGAGCATTTTTGACATTAACTTATAATATGAGTAGGGGGTAACATAATAGTAACATATTATTAAAAATAGAGATTATCGTATAGGAAAGTAATAATGAGCATTTTTCAAAGTAGTTTATAGTATGATCATTTAGTTTTGGGTGAGTAGGTTGTTTTTGAGTTGAGTCTTAAATTGATTTTCAGACAAGATTATCTTAATATTTACTGGTAATGAATTCCAGATTCTGGGGCCCTTTACGTGCATAGAATTTATACATAGGTTGATATGAACACTGGGTATATCAAAAAGTGATCTGGGGTTGGATGAGAGTGGCCAGGATGTGGAAGAGTTGGTGGAGGACCACAGGGAAGAGCTAACCACTGAAGAGCTGCAAGTCCTTCAACTGGAACAGCAACAGACTGCAGCTGAGGAAATTGCTTCAGAGGAGGAGGAAGAGGGAGGGAAGGAGGTGCCTTCTTCAGTGATTAAGGACATTTGTGCAAAGTGGAATGAGTTGCAAACTTTTGTTGAAAAATATCACCCTGACCAAGCTGATACAAGCTGTATCTGCAACAAATCTTAAAGAGACGCCAGAAACAGAGCTCTCTGGACAGAGTTTTAGTGCGGCAGGGGTCCAGTGACAGTAAAAGAGAAAGAAGGGGAGTAACCCCAGAGAGGGCTTTGATACCTGAAGTCCTAATGGACGGGGATTCCACTTCCAAACAATAACCTCAACTCCCTCTCCCCTTCTCGCCTTCTTCAATACGCCAACAAGAGTCTTCAATAAAGGTATGTAATGTTCATTTATCATTAAAATTAGTTATTTATATTTATTTCTCATTGTTTTTTGTATGTAAAACTATAGTTATTCTTTAAAAAAAAATGTATTTTTTGTTAATATTTTTGAGTGTCTGGAACGGATTAATTGTATTTTTACATTATTTCTTGTGGGAAATATTAATTCGGTTTTCGTACATTTCGGATTTAGAATGATCTGGAACGGATTAAGTACGAAAACCGGAGTTCCACTGTATATATACATATATATATATATATATATATATATATATATATATATATATATATATATATATATATATATATATATATATATATATATATATATATATATATATATATAATATATATATATATATATATATATATATATATATATATATATATATATATATATATATATATATATATACAGTGGAACTCCGGTTTTCGTAAAGCCAGTTGTGGGTGTAGGGAAGTTCGTGAGGCAGTGGGTAGAATGAAAGGGGTAAGGCAGCTGGGATTGATGGGATAAAGATAGAAATGTTAAAAGCAGGTGGGGATATAATTTTGGAGTGGTTGGTGCTATTATTTAATAAATGTATGGAAGAGAGTAAGGTACCTAGGGATTGGCAGAGAGCGTGTATTGTTCCTTTGTATAAAGGCAAAGGGGACAAAAGAGAGTGCAAAAATTATAGGGGAATAAGTCTGTTGAGTGTACCTGGTAAAGTGTATGGTAGAGTTATTATTGAAAGAATTAAGAGTAAAACAGAAAGCAGGATAGCAGATGAACAAGGGGGCTTTAGGAAAGGTAGGGGTGTGTAGACCAAGTGTTTACAGTGAAACATATAGGTGAACAGTATTTGGATAAGGGTAAAGATGTTTTTGTGGCATTTATGGATTTTGAAAAGGCGTATGATAGGGTAGATAGGGGGGCAATGTGGCAGATGTTGCAGGTGTATGGAATAGGAGGAAGGTTACTGAAAGCAGTGAAAAGTTTTTATGAGGATAGTGAGGCTCAGGTTAGAGTGTGTAGGAGGGAAGGGGACTATTTCCCAGTAAAAGTGGGCCTTAGACAAGGATGTGTGATGTCACCGTGGTTGTTCAATATATTTATAGATGGGGTTGTAAGAGAAGTGAATGCGAGGGTCTTGGCAAGAGGTGTTGGGCTAAAAGATAAAGAAGCAAATACAAAGTGGGAGTTGTCACAGTTGCTTTTTGCTGATGACACTGTGCTTTTGGGAGATTCTGAAGAGAAGCTGCAGAGGTTGGTGGATGAATTTGGTAGGGTGTGTAAAAGAAGAAAATTGAAAGTGAATATAGGAAAGAGTAAGGTGATGAGGATAACAAAAGAATAGGTGACGAAAGATTGGATATCAGATTGGAGGGAGAGAGTATGGAGGAGGTGAATGTATTCAGATATTTGGGAGTGGACATGTCGGCGGATGGGTCTATGAAGGATGAGGTGAATCATAGAATTGATGAGGGGAAAAGGGTGAGTGGAGCACTTCGAGTCTGTGGAGACAAAGAACCTTGTCCATGGAAGTAAAGAGGGAATGTATGAGAGTATAGTTATACCAACGCTCTTATATGGGTGTGAAGCATGGGTGATGAATGTTGCAACGAGGAGAAGGCTGGAGGCAGTGGAGATGTCATGTCTGAGGTCAATGTGTGGTGTGAATATAATGCAGAGAATTCGGAGTTTGGAAATTAGGAGGAGGTGCGGGATCACCAAAACGATTGTCCAGAGAGCTGAGGAGGGGTTGTTGAGGTGGTTTGGACATGTAGAGAGAATGGAACGAGACAGAGTGACTTCGAGAGTGTATAAATCTGTAGTGGAGGGAAGGCGGGGTAGGGGTCGGCCTAGGAAAGGTTGGAGGGAGGGGGTAAAGGAAGTTTTGTGTGCGAGGGGCTTGGACTTCCAGCAAGCATGTGTGAGCGTATTTGATAGGAGTGAATGGAGGCATATGGTTTTAATACTTGACGTGCTGTTGGAGTGTGAGCAAAGTAACATTTATGAAGGGATTCAGGAAACCGGCAGGCCGGACTTGAGTTCTGGAGATGGGAAGTACAGTGCCGGCACTCTGAAGGAGGGGTGTTAATGTTGCAGTTTTATAACTGTAGTGTAAAGCACCCTTCTGGCAAGACAGTGATGGAGTGAATGATGATGAAAGTTTTTCTTTTTCGGGCCACCCTGCCTTGGTGGGAATCGGCCGATGTGTTAAAAAAAAAATATATATTTATATATAAATATATATATATATATATATATATATATATATATATATATATATATATATATATATATATATATATATATATATATATATATATATATATATATATATATATATATATATATATATATATATATATATATATTATGTATATATATATATATATATATATATATATATATATATATGTTTACATCAATTACAGATTTCGCTGGAATACAATTGCAACCCATTAATATTAATATGTATTTTATTCCTTTGGTGTTGTGGATAATTCTTCTAAATAAAATTGTTTCAATGTAATAAATCATTATTACGCACCTGTTTGGTGGTTAAAAGAATAATTATAGCCTAAACATTATTGCTCCATTTCCGTTTATCTTGTAAGTTATTTGAATGTCTCAGGAAGCAGCTTAATTTTTATTGAAGGACTCTCAAAATTCTTTCTAACATTCCTCTTCGCGTGTGGGGGCTGCTTGTAGTAGAGAAGAGGCTCTTGGTCTGAGGAATTTGACCCTTTAGTCTTTTTCCTCCAACTGAAAATGATTTCCCCTATCTCCTTCCCCAGTCCCATCCTCCCCATCCCTCACCTCCCATTTCTCCTCCCCTCTCCTCCCTCCCTTTTCCCATCTCGTTTTTAGCCTCCTGCGTTGGTTTTGTGGCGTGAAGGACAGGGTATGGCACGGGTTCCACCCTGCTGGCGGTGTCCAGGTCCTCGGCGTGAAGGGCAGGGTATGGCACGGGTTCCACCCTGCTGGTGGTGTCCATGTCCTCGGCGTGAAGGGCAGGGTATGGCACGGGTTCCACCCTGCTGGCGGTGTCCAGGTCCTCGGCGTGAAGGGCAGGGTATGGCACGGGTTCCACCCTGCTGGCGGTGTCCAGGTTCTCGGCGTGAAGGGCAGGGTATGGCACGGTTTCCACCCTGCTGGCGGTGTCCAGGTCCTCGGCGTGAAGGGCAGGGTATGGCACGGGTTCCACCCTGCTGGCGGTGTCCAGGTCCTCGGCGTGAAGGGCAGGGTATGGCACGGGTTCCACCCTGCTGGCGGTGTCCAGGTCCTCGGCGTGAAGGGCAGGGTATGGCACGGGTTCCACCCTGCTGGCGGTGTCCAGGTCCTCGGCGTGAAGGGCAGGGTATGGCACGGGTTCCACCCTGCTGGCGATGTCCAGGTCCTCGGCGTGAAGGGCAGGGTATGGCATGGGTTCCACCCTGCTGGCGGTGTCCAGGTCCTCGGCGTGAAGGGCAGGGTATGGCATGGGTTCCACCCTGCTGGCGGTGTCCAGGTCCTCTTCGATACAGGGAGGAACTTACTGCACTTTCATTGCTTCTAGTAACTGTCTCTCTACTTTCCCTCTTTTTTCCTTTCCTGCTTTTTTTTTTTAAATAATAATAAGAAAGCAGTACCACTATCATGGAGACTTCGTTCAATGACTTCCCTCCTCCTCCCAGGTCCCTTTTTGTTACCGCATCCTGTTCTGGCCCGGCTTCGTTATTGGACCATTCTTCGGACTTTTCTCATACCCCTGTATCTTCTGCTGGTGACGCTTCGTTGCCTGCTCCAGGTGCCGAGGCTCCACCCATCTCTTCTAGTGCATCTGACCCTTGCACGTCTTTGACTATGCGTCTGGCTTCCCCAAATATGGTGCGACGATTATCAGGTCGCCCACCTGCCTCAGGTTGGGTCGCCAGTGGCCCTACTCCTAAACATCACGGAACCATTTTCTGACTACGTTCCTTCGATTTCTGCTCATTCCTCCCAGAAACGACCTACACGACATCCACTTTCTTTGCGTATCACGTTTACAAGTACACAGTGGACCAAATTATTTTCCTTGCAACCGATGTCTCCTACTGATTATCTTTCAGGTCATAGTATCAGTGAAGCTCTTTTACGATATGTTGGCCAAAATATATCCTTTCACGCTCTTCAGAGTGGTGTGCGCATCATTACGGTTCAGAATGATCTTTCTCTTCATACTTCTACTGATAACGTTCTAGTCACAGTTCATAAGCATGCTACTCTTAATTCTTGCTAGCACACTCAGCTCACACACTGAGGTCCGGAGTTCGAATCTCCAGTACGGCTGGAAAACATTAGGACGTGTTTCCATTAGACTCATATTGTCCATGTTCATCCATTAGCATAAAATGGGTACCTGGGTGTTAGTCGACTGGTGTGGGTCGCATCCTGGGACAAAACGGACCTAATTTGCCCGAAATGCTCTGTATAAGAAGCGGCTTTCTATATTGTAGCATGTTATTGATTTCAGCTAGGCCTATATACCTTGTATATGTATTTGTAGAAATATATATTATTATTATTATTATTATTATTATTATTATTATTATTATTATTATTATTATTATTATTATTATTATTATTATTATTATTATTATTATTATAATTGTTTTAGTGGTATGATGGTCTTACCGTATACCATTGTACAGTGTGTTTTTCTGTCTTGCAGTAATGATATTTTAGAGCAATTAGCCCTCCAGGACCTTCCGATTCTCAAAGTGGATACATATGTCCTGCCCGCCCACAGGCGGAGGTGAATTTCCAATTTAACCTTTGACTGCCCTGAGCTTCCGTCTTACGTTTATATTACAGGACATCACCTAAGAGTCCGAAATTGTTGATCCTTTGGACATCCAGCTAAATACTGCAGGTTGCGCCGCAGATCATGCTGATACATATTGCAGTCTCTCCCTCCCCCACTTGTCTTAATTGCAACGAAGCTCATCCTTCTTTTTCCCACCGATGTCAAGTCTATCTTAATGAACATGAAATCCGTTGACTTAAGGAGAGTGAGGGGCTTTACTTATGCTATGGCTGTCTCTTGGCTCTGCCTTCAGGGGAATCTTCCTCCTGTTCCTTATTCTTGAGTAGCTAGGAGACCTCCCACCTCGGTGGGGGTTCCCCCTACCAGACCCTCCGGTGCCGTGTCTTCCGTCTCTAATTCTTTTGGGGTTTTGTCCTCTGAAACCCCCACTTCCTTAACTCTTACTACCTCTACTCCTTCATCTTCTCGCCTGCTAGTTTCAAAGTCAGTGAGACCTTATACACATGAACCTTCTTCACGCCTCTCACGAAGTTAAACCCTAAGCCCAGGTCTCCTTGCATTCCTTCGGAGCTTACAATTCCCCAACAGCTTTCCTTCTCAGCCTCGGAGCCTAGTTCTCACCTCTTTTCTAGCTCTCATACGAACGTGGAGGCTCACCCCCCCCTCGTGAAGTCCCCTCTTCTCCTGTTCCCTCCCAGGCTTCTTCTTCTCCAGTCCCCTTCCAGACTCCATCCTCTCCTATTTCCCCACAGGTCTTCTCTCTTCTGTCCCCACCGGTGCATCTCTCCAGGTTCATACTTCACTCCCCTCTCACACCTCTTTGGGTCCTTCCATTGTCTCCCCGATCTCTACTTGCTCTCCCTCACCTGTCTCTGAAGTTATGGTCTCGGCGTCTTCCTTGTCTTCTGAAACACTTGAAGTCCTTTCCAATTATAATGTGGAGACGAAACCCTCATTGGACACCGGTGCGCCCCTTCTTATTCTTCGCAACCCTCACAACAGTCTTTTCCTTCACAACATTCCGATTCTTTCTTGTTTACTCGCTCTCCGTTGCCTCCACACGTTCATTACATTGAACCTACTAGCCCGTAGATTTTTATCGCTTCTCATTGTTGGAATACCTGTTATTGTGAATAATGGCTTATTTACAATGGAATATTTGTGGCCTCACGGGTAATCAGAGAGAGCTCCAGGTATTGTTCTGCCAGTTTTCCCCAGTGTATGTCAGGTTACAAGAGCCTTAAGTTTGTTCAGAGGTTAACCGTCCAATTTCGAGCTATGTGCTGTTGCATTCTTCTGAATGGAAAAGCATTCAGGTCTTTGTTCATTTTCTGTTGTATTATACTGCAGTCCATATCTTTTGCACAGGTGGTATATAGTTTCCTCTCTATATCTCCCCCCTTACCGTGCACTATGTATCTCGGATATTGCGTTCGTGTTGTTAAGTGATTTTAACACTCATCATTATCTTTGGGGAGGGTTCCACTGTGACTCTCATGATGATCAGCTAGAGATTCTTCTTACTTCTCATCCTCTTCATGTTTTAACCTTAAATACAGGTGCTCCCACCTATGTTGTCTCTCGCACTCAGTCTCTCTTGCACTGATATGTCTATCTGCTCCTCGTTAATTGCATTTGATTACGTCTGGTTTGTTCTCCCAGATTTGCACGACAGTGATCACTTTCCTATTCTTCTTACTTCTTCTACGTATTCCCGACTTCCTCGTAGCCCCCGTTGGCAATTTGGAGAAGTGAACTGGGTCTAACACTCTCTTCGCCTTACCATTTTTTTGTTGGGACTCTTCTTCGTCCTCTACTGATGAGCTGGTGTACCAGTTTTTGACCTTAGTTTTGACTGCAGAGTGGCGTTCTGTTTCTCAAACCTCGAACAGGCATTCTCAGACATGAGTGCCGTGGGGCTGTTATCAATATAATTGGACTGCAGATCGTGTTCTGGATTTTAGGCGGGTGAGGGCAGTCACTTGCTACGTTATACGCGACACTAAACGCAATTGTTGGCAAGACTGCGTTTGTACTGTTACCTCGAGTTTCCCTATGTGTGCTATTTGGAGTAAGGTACAGAAGTTGTGTGGCAAGTACGCTCCGGACCCAGCTCTTATTTTGCAGGTTGCTGGTATCAGTGTTGCAGAACCTCTTGATGTTACCACGGAAATCGGGATATATCTTGTCCGTGTCTCCGAAGGGCTTCACCTCTGTCCCTCATTTCTTGTTTCTAAGTCTGGCAGGAAACAATCGCCCTTGGATTTTTCTTCTAATGGAATGGAGTCATATAACGTACCTTTTCTTCTCTCAGAACTAGAGTTCACACTTTCCGCTTGCCGGTCATCGGCAGCTGCGCCTGATGGTATCCATATCCGTATGCTACAGCATCTGCATTCTTCAGCCCTTACAGTCCTTTTGCGTTTTTAAAATCTTGTTTGGACGCGAAGGGTTCTCCCTCAGCAACGGAAATCTGATATTCTACTAACATTTCGCAAGCCAGGCACTTTGGGGCATAACTTTCATTATCGTCCCATTGCACTAACCAGTGCAGTCTGCACTGGAGCGATTGGTGAATAGACTTCTTATATGGCATTTGGAGACTGACGATAGTCTTTTTCCTCGCCAATATGCCTTTCGCAAGAACCACTCTACCTTCGACCCCTTTCTACACTTAGATATATATGTGCGAAATGCCATTGCTAATAAACACTCCATCATGGCAGTTTTTTTGATCTCGAGAAAGCATATGACACCATTTGAAGATATAACATCCTAGCCCAGGCCCACTCCTTAGGCCTCCATGGTAATCTGCCGACTTTCTTTGCTGCTTTCCCCGGACTTTACTCGGGCCGAGGGAGTTTCTCAAGGTTGTGTCCTTCACACTACCCTATTTCTCTCAGCTTTAAAGGATCTACCGTCCGTTCTTCCATCGCCTCCTTCCAGGATGCGATTGACCGTCTTTCCCATTAGGTCACTTCTCATAAATTTAAATTTTCTGGTGTGAAAACCTATTTCATTACTTTCACTAGGCATACTCTTGTCCTAGATATTCCATTGTAGTACTTGCATGGCTAACGTATCCTGGAATGTGATACGGTCAAGTTTCTTGGCCTTCTGTTCCATCGATGGTTGATGTTTAAACCTCACATTTCCTCTCTGAAAGCAGCATGCCATGGTCGGCTAAACCTCCTTAAAATTCTTGCGCATTGATCATGGGGAGGCATATCACAGGACTCTCTGTTTTCATTCTACTCTAGTTCTGTCGAAGCTGGATTACGGCGACCAAGTCTATTCTGCCACTTCTCCTGCAACTCTCTCTAAGCTAGATCCCCTTCATCATCAAGGTTTACGTTTATGCCTTGGTGCCTTTTGTTCATCCCCTGTTGAAAGCCTTTATGCTGATGCGAATGCTCCTTCCTTAGCCAATCGTCGTGATGCTCACTGCCTTCGCAATTTTGTCCGCGCGCATGACCTTAGTGTTAATTCTGTGTACATGTTGGTCTCCAGGGTTAGTAAAGGTCTGTTACTTGATCAGCGTCCCTGTTTACTCCGTCCATTTTCTCTTCGTCTTCGCTCACTCCGGTATTCTCTCCAGTTGTCTACATTGTATGCTCATGTATGTGTCTTTTCACTTCCTCCTTGGGAAGTTCCGACGGTTCGTGTCTGTTCTCCCTTACTGCCGTGTACTAAAGTTCTCATACCTACGACTGCTTCTCTCTTTTTCTTGATCACTTCTGGTCTCATGCTCGTGCCGTCGCCGTTTATACGGATGGTTCAGATGGTTCTAAATCTTCTGATGGTGTTGGGTTGGTGGCGGTGTTTCCTGATGATGTTGTCCGGAATCATTTGTTAGACTCGTCTAGTATTTTTACAGCAGAGTTGTATGCCATCCTCATAGCGCTTGTGATCATTACGGGTTCTCTCAGCGCTTTACAAGCTGTTTAAACAATTTGATTCCCCTCATCCGCTGGTCCTTCTTATTCAATTTTGGTCGCGTCGTGTAGCTAGCGAAAACAAAGACGTCGTTTTATGTTGGGTTCCTGGACTTGTTGATGTGCAGGACAATGAACTGGCGGATGCTGGTGCTCAGTCAGCGGTACATGATCTTCCGGTTTCCTATAGAGGCATTCCGTTCAGACACTACTGCCATCTCTACCCGTCTTCACAACTGTTGGCAACAATGATGGTCAGATATGCACCATAACAAATCACATTCTAATAAACCACGTTTGGGTTTGTGGCCATCTTCTTACCACTGTTGCCGTACTCAGGAGACTGTGCTCTCCCATCTCCGCTTGTCATAGCCATGGGTATCTCATGGAGTGACGCCCTATTCCTCTCTGTGAGGTTTGTTGGGTCCCTGTTTTGGTTCGTCACTTTCTTGTGGATTGTCCTGTTTACCAGCGAGCTCTTACTGTCCCTTCCCTCCCTGCTGACTTTCACTTACACTCACTTCTTGACGCTCTTACTGTCCCTTCCCTCCCTGCTGACTTTCACTTACACTCACTTCTTGACGCTCTTACTGTCCCTTCCCTCCTGCTGACTTTCACTTACACTCACTTCTTGACGCTCTTACTGTCCTTCCTCCTGCTGACTTTCACTTACACTCACTTCTTGACGCTCTTACTGTCCCTTCCCTCCCTGCTGACTTTCACTTACACTCACTTCTTGACGCTCTTACTGTCCCTTCCCTCCCTGCTGACTTTCACTTACACTCACTTGACGCTCTTACTGTCCTTCCCTCCTGCTGACTTTCACTTACACTCACTTCTTGACGCTCTTACTGTCCCTTCCTCCCTGCTGACTTTCACTTACACTCACTTCTTGACGCTCTTACTGTCCCTTCCTCTCCTGCTGACTTTCACTTACACTCACTTCTTGACGCTCTTACTGTCCCTTCCCTCCTGCTGACTTTCACTTACACTCACTTCTTGACGCTCTTACTGTCCCTTCCCTCCCTGCTGACTTTCACTTACACTCACTTCTTGACGCTCTTACTGTCCCTTCCCTCCCTGCTGACTTTCACTTACACTCACTTCTTGACGCTCTTACTGTCCCTTCCCTCCCTGCTGACTTTCACTTACACTCACTTCTTGACGCTCTTACTGTCCTTCCTCCCTGCTGACTTTCACTTACACTCACTTCTTGACGCTCTTACTGCCCCTTTCCCCTCCCTGCTGACTTTCACTTACACTCACTTCTTGACGCTCTTACTGTTCCTTCCCTCCCTGCTGACTTTCACTTACACTCACTTCTTGACGCTCTTACTGTCCCTTCCCTCCCTGCTGACTTTCACTTACACTCACTTCTTGACGCTCTTACTGTCCCTTCCCTCCCTGCTGACTTTCACTTACACTCACTTCTTGACGCTCTTACTGTCCTTCCCTCCCTGCTGACTTTCACTTACACTCACTTCTTGACGCTCTTACTGTCCTTCCTCCCTGCTGACTTTCACTTACACTCACTTCTTGACGCTCTTACTGTCCCTTCCCTCCCTGCTGACTTTCACTTACACTCACTTCTTGACGCTCTTACTGTCCCTTCCCTCCCTGCTGACTTTCACTTACACTCACTTCTTGACGCTCTTACTGTCCTTCCCTCCCTGCTGACTTTCACTTACACTCACTTCTTGACGCTCTTACTGTCCTTCCCTCCCTGCTGACTTTCACTTACACTCACTTCTTGACGCTCTTACTGTCCCTTCCCTCCCTGCTGACTTTCACTTACACTCACTTCTTGACGCTCTTACTGTCCCTTCCTCCCTGCTGACTTTCACTTACACTCACTTCTTGACGCTCTTACTGTCCTTCCCTCCCTGCTGACTTTCACTTACACTCACTTCTTGACGCTCTTACTGTCCCTTCCTCCCTGCTGACTTTCACTTACACTCACTTCTTGACGCTCTTACTGTCCTTCCCTCCTTGCTGACTTTCACTTACACTCACTTCTTGACGCTCTTACTGTCCTTCCCTCCCTGCTGACTTTCACTTACACTCACTTCTTGACGCTCTTACTGTCCCTTCCCTCCCTGCTGACTTTCACTTACACTCACTTCTTGACGCTCTTACTGTCCTTCCCTCCTGCTGACTTTCACTTACACTCACTTCTTGACGCTCTTACTGTCCTTCCCTCCCTGCTGACTTTCACTTACACTCACTTCTTGACGCTCGTACTGTCCCTTCCCTCCCTGCTGACTTTCACTTACACTCACTTCTTGACGCTCTTACTGTCCTTCCTCCCTGCTGACTTTCACTTACACTCACTTCTTGACGCTCTTACTGTCCCTTCCCTCCCTGCTGACTTTCACTTACACTCACTTCTTGACGCTCTTACTGTCCTTCCCTCCTGCTACTTTCACTTACACTCACTTCTTGACGCTCTTACTGTCCCTTCCCTCCTTGCTGACTTTCACTTACACTCACTTCTTGACGCTCTTACTGTCCTTCCCTCCCTGCTGACTTTCACTTACACTCACTTCTTGACGCTATTACTGTCCTTCCTCCCTGCTGACTTTCACTTACACTCACTTCTTGACGCTCTTACTGTCCTTCCCTCCTGCTGACTTTCACTTACACTCACTTCTGACGCTCTTACTGTCCTTCCCTCCCTGCTGACTTTCACTTACACTCACTTCTTGACGCTCTTACTGTCCTTCCCTCCCTGCTGACTTTCACTTACACTCACTTCTTGACGCTCTTACTGTCCTTCCCTCCCTGCTGACTTTCACTTACACTCACTTCTTGACGCTCTTACTGTCCTTCCCTCCCTGCTGACTTTCACTTACACTCACTTCTTGACTTCTTGTCAGCATCTGCTTTACTACACCAACTTTGATGTACAACCTTTATCGTCCCTTCCAGCCCTTTTCTCCCTCACCTCAGATCACCTTTCCAACTAGCTGTTTATAGACACGGCACTATTTTCTGCCCCGCAGTGCTGCATGCCCCCTATTGGTTTAGCGCTTTATTAGATTATAATATTAATATTCATAACCTTAAACAGAAAGTCAAAGTCCTTAATTAGCAGGATGAGACTTTTATCAAAATCACTCTCAAAATAATTCATTATCTTTTAAATTTAGATTTTTCTTCATTTTTTTTCAATTTTATTAAAAACCTTGACTATGCATTTTCCTATGACATTAAATTAACCCATTATTAATTTTGTGCACTCATATGAAACTCTTTTCTTACGTCAGGTTCTTGTGTGTTGCCATGTCATGTTTTTATTTTATTTCCATGGCTATAACTAGGAAACTTATACATTAAAAAAACCATACCACGGGTGGGGTTCGAACCCGCGGTCACAGAGTCTCAAAACTCCAGACCGTCGCGTAAGCCACTGGAGTTTTGATGACCGCGGGTTCGAACCTCACCCGTGGTATGGTTTGTTTTCAATCGTCTCATTACGATTTCGTGAGTCATGTAAACTTATACATTATTATATTCAGATACAGACTCTTTCAGACCGTCTCCTTCCCCCCTCCCCTCCTCTCAAAGACACCTTGATGACCCCTGCTGTTAACAAAGACAGCTTGATGCCCCTGCTGTTAACAAAGACAGCTTGATGACCCATGCTGTTAACAAAGACAGCTTGATGACCCCTGTTGTTAACAAAGACAGCTTGATGACCCATGCTGTTAACAAAGACAGCTTGATGACCCCTGTTGTTAACAAAGACAGCTTGATGACCCTTGCTGTTAACAAAGACAGCTTGATGACCCCTGCTGTTAACAAAGACAGCTTGATGACCCATGCTGTTAACAAAGTCAGCTTGATGACCCCTGTTGTTAACAAAGATAGCTTGATGACCCATGCTGTTAACAAAGACAGCTTGATGACCCCTGCTGTTATTAAGACTGCTTGATGACACCTGCTGTTAACAAAGACAGCTTGATGACCCCTGCTGTTAAAAAAGACAGGTTGATGACCTCTGCCGTTAACAAAGACTGCTTGATGACCCCTGCTGTTTACAAAGACAGCTTGATGACCCCTGCTGTTAACAAAACCAGCTTATTTATACTATTTAAAAGATGAATTCAGAAATCAGAGCAATTTTGTTCTTACTGGATTTCTAAACAATTATTACATGTTGTTAAGCCATTAATTATAACATGTTGTTAAACCATTAATTAGTACATGTTGGTAAACCATTAATTATTAGATGTTGTTAAACCATTAATTATTACATGTTGTTAAACCATTAATTATTACATGTTGTTAAACCACATATTATTACATGTTGTTAAACCATTAATTATTACATGTTGTTAAACCATTAAATATTACATGTTGTTAAACCATTAATTATTACATGTTGTTAAACCATTAATTATTACATGTTATTTAACCATTAAATATTACATGTTGTTAAACCATTAATTATTACATGTTGTTAAACCATTAATTATTACATGTTGTTAAACCATTAAATATTACATGTTGTTAAACCATTAATTATTACATGTTGTTAAAGTTTATTTTTTTGCAACAGATTGTTGTTGATCTTCGTGGTTGGAGTGTTCGTACTGTGGATAATATTTTACTACGCTGGTCTAGTCGCCTTCGCCACCTACTGGGACTGTGACCCACTCACCTCAGGCAGGATAGAGAAACCTGACCAAATTATCCCATATTTAGTGGCTGACAAGTTGAAACACTTGACAGGTGTAGCCGGCCTCTTCGTAGCTGGAATATATGGAGGTGTCATGAGGCAGGTTCACTTTCATGAGTTTGTACACAGAGTGGTTTATACAGTAAGGTATCTTAGAGACTGAATAATCTTGGTGGTTAATATATTCGTGACCTACAGCCTTACTAATCATCATTCGTATATAAATTGTATTAAAAGATAAAAATCATGAATTAGACACTCTGAATTACTTTGAAAAAAATTAATAGGCATATACAATTATTAGTGCATATATCTCACAAATATATTTTGCCACCTTCCATTTTTCCTGACTGTTTGGTAAAGGAAATATAAAGCCAATCGACTACATGAGTCATTATATCTGCGTATCGCCTCTCCACCATCACTCAAATATACTTAAATCTCGTAAACAGGAATCAAAATTAACTCCCAACACACATATACAAGGAGAGACAAACCCATTTTGGCACAGCATACATATCCACTGACTTGAGCCAGTAGGTTGTACATCATCCTTATCCATCACTGCACATTTGTCAAGCAATGAGTTATGTGGAGGATGGGCTCCAACGATAACATGGAATGTATGGTTCACTAATACTTAGCTTATTGATGAATCCAAGATGTCGCAGCCTTCCCCAACACCTTCTCAGGGAATCCATAAATTGCCACACTCTCCACAGGGCTGTATGGAAAAAATACACGTGGTTTATTATAATATATTGCCCCAAAGGAGCGTATGTCCATATTTCAGTCTTAGATGGACTGAAAGGCGTTTTACTCACTGTTTTGGACTAAAAAGTCCACGCATAACCGCCGTCAATAGGTAAAATTTATTGTTCTTGACTACAAGAACTGCGCAGTCCCCTGTTTGACCAGAACATCAAATTCATACCTTGCTCGTGTAACTTTGAGCGATGGTGTTGGCTCCACCATATACGGCGGAAATGCTGTCTTGATTGTAGAATGCCGCTGAAGAATCACCGTCTTGTTTCGATGGAATTCACTTGCGATTGTCTCTACGTTCGTCTTTTTGCAGTAAGAAGCTGCGCACACTTCTGAATATACTGCAATGTTGATATTATTCACTAAACGCGCTGGAACAGAGTTCTTATCTTATTTCCCGACGTTAGTGGAGATTAAAATAAAAATAACGGACGCGTACGACTATTGTCTCTGTTGATTTACGTCGCCTCGCGCCGCATGACCCCTAGAGTCGTATGACCTCTACGGAGCCTGTATTCAATCTGCCCCTCATCCTGCCTTGTGGCTCGTGCCTCGTGCAGCCACGAGGTGCCTCGTGGTGCTGTGGTCAGCACAATTCTTGACACACTGTTGACAGTACATCTGGCTTGAATTAAATTGTTTTTCTCAGCCAGACGCGCCTCCTCTGACCCTTTCCTAAGAGAGGAAAGGGTGAGGGCCCTTACCAAGGGTAGTAAGGGCGCATACCCCCCCTTTGGAGAATTTTCTCCACAAGTTAAAAAGTAAGAATTTTTCAATAGTATATTGAAAATATTCAACTATTATAACAAACCTTTAAGTTATATCATTAAAATAATTAATAGGGAACGTTTATTTCCTCTCGTATCTTCTGAGTATATGAAGATAATTTTAAAATAAATATATGCATATATATGTCGTGCCGAATAGGTAAAACTTGTGATTTTCGTATAAATAGAAATACTCTTCTTGTCGAAAAAGGTAAAAAAAAAAAATTGTGTATGGAATAATTTCGAAAAAAAATAATTGTGATAAAAAAAATCATTGTGTTTGTTTATCGTAAAATTGTTGTAAACTTATCTAAAATATAATTAGTTGGATTAGGCTAAATTAAATTGCGCTTGTTATAATAAGGTTAGGTAGGTTATCTAAGGTTAATTTGGTACAAAATTATTATTGTTTTCCATTAACTTAAATGAAAAAAATATATCTTTAAGCATAGAGGAGAAAATTTTAGAAAGGGCTTAATTTTAAATGAGTTCTTTCTAATTGACCAGTTTTACCTATACCTCTACTTACGAGCAGCTCCCAACTCGAACAATTATGTAAGTGTATTTTTGCGGGTCTGAAATGAATTTTTCTAATTTTCATTATTTCTTATGGGAAAAATTCCTTCGGTATCGGCACTTGAACAGCCGTCTGGAACGAATTAAGCTCGTAACTCGAGGTACCACTGTATATACCTCTGGTGTAAATTGTGGGACCCATAGCCTCGGAGAAGTGGATAAAAAGGCTTTGAGGAAGAATATTTAGATTTCTTTCTGAAGCAATTTGAATATTCCACTTCCTCTACCACCCCATCTTTTCATTTTTTTTCCAATAGGTATACATGTGTATAAACTTTATTTAAAGACAAAATACATTGACAAGAATACAATAGGGAGTAAAACAACACAGATAACAACGCAGAGCTACATCTCAAAAACTTCGTCCAGCTCCCCGGCAGTGGGCCACGTGCCCAGAATGCTGCAGGCATTTCCCCTCTGGATCGCAACACTAAGTTTCTGAAAGAGGAAGCTGGCCGCCCTGTGGTCCTTGGTTTCTATGATTAGTTTTTCACCCAGCTCTTTGATAAACTTTAGAGCACACTTACCCCATGCTCCAGGGGTCTCCGACCCTATTGGGATGAATTTATAGCACGGGGAAAGACCTTCATATTTGCGGGTCTTCTGGGTCTCTCTGTGGCTGGCAGCTCCATCCCCTTCGGCTACGGAGTATGGCAAGTAGGTGTCTGCCATTGTGGCAGCACAGGTGTAGTCCCAAGCAATCTGCTTACCATCCTCCCAGGGTAGCATAGTGGCTCCATCAGGCAGCTTTTGACTTCCATCAGATCTCTGCACTTACGGGTTCCCGTTACGAGGCTTCTCTCTATAAGGTTGTTGACCTCCTCATGTCTTGCATACTTCCCTTCTAATGTGTGACACACGAGACCATGAAGTCCGAATTGATCACCTATGTTCGGTGAGTACGGGGGCGGCTAGGCGAAGAGCAACACCAATCCGAATGGCCTGTGCCATTGTGGTGTTGGCAATTTTTTCCACGATCGGTTTGTCCCAGTGTGACTGTTTGTGCTCTTTGGGAGGAGCTGATCTACTGGAGGAGTCTGCAAGGGTGTCCCACCGTACGGCTGCTTCAATGAACCTGGGGCCTTGAGCTCCCAACACGCCTCTCAAGCGTTCATGGACAATCTTCTTAACTAATCCAAAGGAGGCTAAACACGACAACAGAAATGCAGGTAAAGCTACATGCATTGCTTTGCGCACCCCTATACCTCCCAGTCGCACTGGGAGGGTTGCCTGCTCCCATTGCCAATTCTCTAGTGAAAGATTCAGTGCCTTCTTAAATGTTGATCTCAGGTGTGCGTCATACTCGTCAAGTGTTGGGTTGTCAAAACAGGGTGTGCACCTCAAGAAGTAAGTGAGTCTTGGCATAGTAAGACACCTTGTGAGGAGATACAGGGCATCATGGGCATCAAGATCGCTTATTCTCTCCTCCATTCTCTTCAGGTCATTCACTTTGTCCTTGTGGACCATATCGATGGCCTGGTGAGCCATCATCCAGGTACCAGATGTTGAGCTCACTGCGTAGGCTGGAAGTTAGTTATCTTACTGCCAAGCAGAAGAGAAGTGGAGCGAGTGGATCACCCTGCTGAACACTCTCTGATGAGGGAATATCAAGTTCACCAAACAAAAGAGTTGAGGGTTTGCTGTAGCCAGCTGAAATAAAGGGAAAAAGACTGGGAAACCAATCCTGAACGGCTGGCAAGACCACATCTCTCTTCACCATATTAAAGGCATTTCTAAAATCAAGTTTGACTACGGCCTTATCTTCTGGTAGGTCCCTGATGTAGACCCTTGCTGCATGAGCTGCAGCTTCACTGCCTTGAGAGACCCCAAAGCCCAGTTGGTGTGGCTGGAGTAAACTGGCAGCTTCTAGGTGAATGTTTCTTACTGCAGCTTTGGCAACGAGACGGCGAAGGGTGTTACTAACAGCAATGGATCTGATTCCCCTATCCTTCATCAAAGCGCATAATGAGGCTCCAAAAAAGAAAGGTTTAATTTCTTCTGGGATTCACCCAGCCAGGCAGTTGTTGACAAAAGTTGTTAATTCGGTGAGAAGAATTGATGCAGATGCGCCGAATACTGGATTTACCATCTCTTTGAGGTGTTGTGGTCGAATTCCAGTGTAACCTCCTGCAGATCCTGCTGGAAATGACACTATCGCCTTATAGACTTCTGATTCTGTCAAAATTAATTGTTCAGTGATGGGGTCTTCCTCAGGGTTGTTGTTGATGGCTATGGTGTCGCTTGTTGGATGCTTGTCTCTTAGTGCTTGAGCTGTGGTCTCATCTTTAGAGGTACAGTGTCGTCACTTGTAATTATTCTGATTGCTTCCACTGTGTTACCCTCTTCGATTTTTTTGCTAACCTGTGAGCAAATTTTCTCGTTTTCAGTGGAATTTTTCTTGGGTCTACCTCTGTGATTCCTTCGATGATGGGGCAGAGGGACACAATTATCTGTTCTTGGGTAGTTGCGCACCGCCTTGATGACTGATGTGGTTAGCAGTTTGTCTCGTCTTTCAGGAACTGCAAGACAAACATTGCCAAACAGCAGTAGGTTGCGCCATGCTTTAATGGTGCCTCGGGCTTCTAAGTTGGTGGAACCTCCATTCACCTGCTTAAGGTCTGTGAATTTCCCTGCTGCATATGGACGAGCTGCTTTAGGAATGTGGGATAGGGTACTGCTAGCAGTGGATTTGAATGCCAGAAGAAGGTTTTTGCAAGAGAGGAGGCTGCCATTGGCATTGTCATGTGCCTGTGGCTGTGGGCTGCTCTCTGCTGGTGGTTTATGGGATCCTGCACACCCATTGTGTGTACGAATAAGGCCATCTCTGTTACGTGCTCGAAACTCTCCACACCCCTGACATGTGCCTCTTCTGTCATTGTTGGGTGCAATGTTACCATGGCATTGTGGCTGGCTGCATCATCTGCCATACCTCAAACTGTGTGGTAAGCCAGGGCAATAGGGAAGATGGCACATGGCACATACTGAATGTGGTTCATGGTGGTTTTGGACGAGTCTCCCGTCCTTGTGGTGGGCGGTGGGGGTGAGGGAGGTATGGGGGGAGTGATTAGGCAGGCTGGCCAGACGGAGTAGGGCAGTCACTGCCTCACGTTACTATAACACCACTATGCTCTGTGCACAACCCCCCAATATGAGCGAACCACCGCTATACACCATACAGGCTATGCGCATACCATGCGCATGCTAAGCACATACAATGCACTATACACTATATACCTTATACACACGGTGAACAAACACTCCATTATCGTAAAAAGAGCACATGGTGTTTGCGCGCCTGTTTGGGGAAGGGGAAGGGGGGGAAATAGCTTTACCATTCAACCTCCACCTCCTCCTCCTCCTCCATGAGGCCTTCCCTCACCCACCTCTCCTGTGACCGTTAAGTTCCCTCACTGACTTCACATGCACAACACTTTTCTTGGTTCTAAAGTGGGAGGGAGAAGAAATGTAGAGTCTTCTAGCACTTTCCAACACCAGCTGCAGATATTCACACATCAGCCTGTTGATGATAATCCTGGTAGCAGTTCTTGATTGGACGATATTGTGCCAAAACCACAGAGCATTATATATATTATATATATATTATATATATATATATATATATATCCAGCCACACCAACTGGGCTTTGGGGTCTCTCAAGGCAGTGAAGCCGCAGCTCATGCGGCAAGGGCCTACATCAGGGACCTATCAGAAGACAAGGCCGTAGTCAAACTTGACTTTAGAAATGCCTTTAATATGGTGAAGAGAGATGTGGTCTTGCCAGCCGTTCGGGATCGGTTCCCAGTCTCTTTCCCTTCATTTCAGCTGGCTACAGCAAACCCTCGACTCTTTTGTTTGGGGAACATGAAATTCCCTCCTCTGAGGGTGTTCAGCAGGGTGATCCACTCGCTCCACTTCTCTTCTGTTTGGCAGTAAGAGAACTAACTTCCAGCCTATGCAGCGAGCTCAACATCTGGTACCTGGATGATGGCACTCTGGCAGGTACTGGGAGTCCTTGTTAGAGGACCTACAACGGGTGAAGACACAAGGAGAAGCCTTAGGACTCATCCTCAATCCCTCAAAGTGTGAAATTATCACAACAAATCAGGAAATAATCAATGCGGTGCAAACAATCCTCCCAGAAGTCACTACTACCACTCCATCCAACAGTACCCTCCTGGGAGCACCGCTGGGTCACCACGCCATCGACACTGTCCTCAAGGACAAAGTGAATGACCTGAAAAGAATGGAGGAGAGAATAAGTGATCTTGATGCCCATGATGCCCTGTATCTCCTCACAAGGTGTCTTACTATGCCAAGACTCACTTACTTCTTGAGGTGCGCACCCTCTTTTGAAAACCCAACACTTGACGAGTATGACGCACACCTGAGATCAACCTTCAAGAAGGCACTGAATCTGTCACTAGAGGATCACCAATGGGAGCAGGCAACCCTCCCAGTGCGACTGGGAGGTATAGGGGTGTGAAAGCAAGGCAGGTAGCGTTACCTGCATTTCTGTCATCGTGTTTGGCTTCCAGTGGATTAGTCAAGAGGATTGTCCCTGAACGTTTGAGAGGTGTGGTGGGAGCTCAAGACCCCAAGTTCATTGAAGCAGCAGTGCAGTGGGACATCCTGGCAGACTCCTCCAGTAGACCAGCTCCTCCCAAAGAGCACAAACAGTCCCACTGGGACAAACCGATCATGGAAAAATTTCCAACACAATGCTCACCAACGCTTCAGGAAAGGACAAAGCTCGTCTCCTAGCGGTGAAGGCACCACACTCAGGAGATTTCCTTCTTGCTGTTCCCAATTCCTCTCTGGGGACTCGACTCGACCCACAGGCCATTCGCATTGGTGTTGCCCTTCGACTTGCCGCCCCTATTCTCGCCGAACACAGGTGTATTTGTGGCAGTGAAGCAGCAGACCGATTCTGGTACCATGGTCTTGTGTGTCGTAAATCCGAGGGAAAGATTGCAAGACATGAAGAGGTTAATAACATTATCAAGAGGAGCCTCACAACAGCCGGATGCCTAGCAGTAAGGGTGCCATCCCAACTATGCAGATCTGATGGCAGCCAAAAGCGTCCAGATGGTATCACCCTTCAAGCCTGGACAGACGGCAAGCAGGTGGTGTGGGACTACACATGTGCATCTACCTTGGCTGATACCTATCTCTAATACACCAGGGAGGAAGGAGGGGCAGCTGCCACCTTCAGGGAGTCCCAAAAGTCGAGAAAATATTGAGAACTTGCCCATCATTATATGTTTGTTCCCATAGGCTCGGAGACCCTTGGCTCATGGGAAAAGAACGCATCTAAGTTCCTCAAGGAGCTGGTCAAAAGACTCAACAGGGTAACTAGAGATCCGAGGGCAGCTAGTTTTCTGTTCCAGCGATTCAGCGCTGCTATTCAGAGGGGTAATGCATGCTGTATTTTGGGCACACACCCCAGCTCTGAGGAACTGGATGAGATTTTTGCATTATAATAAGTGACAAACATGTAACAATATGTACTAGACATGTATCTCTCAAACCTCGTGTACTGTATATGCCATCTTTATATCAACAATGTATCTCTTAAATCTTTTGTAACATATTATGTAATAAAATATACCTATTGGTAATAAAAAAAGAACGAAAAGATGTGGTGGAAGGAGAAGTGGAATATTCAAATGGCTTCAGGAAGAAATCCAAATATTCTTCCTTGAAGCCATTTTATCCACTTCTCCGAGGCTATGGGTCCCACAATTTGTACCAGAGGTTGACACAGTTACTTTTTGCTGATGATACTGTGCTTATGGGAGATTCTAAAGAAAAGTTGCAAAAGTTAGTGGACGAGTTTGGGAGGGTGTGTAAAGGTAGAAAGTTGAAAGTGAACATAGATAAGAGTAAGGTGATGAGGGTATAAAATGATTTAAATAAAGAAAAATTGGATATCACATTGGAGAGATTGATGGGTTTATGAAGGATGAGGTTAACCATAGAATTGATGAAGGAAAAAAGGTGAGTGGCACGTTGAGGTATCTGTGGAGAAAAAAAAAAAATCCATGGAGGCAAAGCAGGGAATGTACGAAAGTATAGTGGTACCAACACTCTTATATGGGTGTGAAGCATGGGTTGCAAATGCTGCAGCAAGGAGGAGGCTGGAGGCAGTGGAGATGTCCTGTCTAAGGGCAATGTGTGGTGTAAATATTATGCAGAAAATTCGGAATGTGGAAATTAGGAGAAGGTGTGAAGTTACTAAAAATATTTGTCAGAGGGCTGAAGAGGGGTTGTTGAGGTGGTTTGGTCATTTAGAGAGAATGGATCAAAGTAGAATGACTTGGAGAGCGTATAAATCTGTAGGGGAAGGAAGGCGGGGTAGGGATCGTCCTAGAAAAGGTTGGAAGGAGGGGGTAAAGGAGGTTTTGTGGGCAAGGGGCTTGGACTTCCAGCAACCATGTGCGAGCGTGTTAGATAGAAGTGAATGGAGACGAATGGTTTTTGGGACCTGACGAGCTGTTGGAGTGTGAGCAGGGTAACATTTTGTGAAGGGATTCAGGGAAACCAGTTAATTGATTTAGTTAGACTTGAGTCCTGGAAATGGGAAGTACAATGCCTGCACTTTAAAGGAGGGGTCTGGGATTGTGACAGCTGGGAGGGACTATGCTCAGCTGTCGTATCTGAGCGCCTCTGCAAAGACAGTGATTATGTATGAGTGTGGTGAAAGTGTTGAATGATGACGAAAGTATTTTCTTTTTTAAGATTTTCTTTATTTTTGGGTCACCCTGCCTCGGTGGGAGACGGCTGACTTGTTGAAAAAAAAAAAAAAAAAATATATATATATATATATATATATATATATATATATATATATATATATATATATATATATATATATATCGTGCCGATTAGGTAAAACTTGTGATTTTGGCTTAAATAGCAACGCTCTTCTTGCCATATATGACAAGCGAAAATTTGTTTATGCAATAATTTCGCAAAATCATTCTGAACCTAACGAAAAAATATATTTCATTGTGTTTGTTTATTATTAAATTAATGTTAACGTATCTAAAATATATTTAGCTGGGTTAGGGTAAATTAAATTGCGCTTGTTGTAATAAGGTTAGGTAGGTTTTCAAAGTTTGTCTTGGTTCAAAATTATAAATTTTTACATGAACATAAATAAAAAAATATATCTTTAAACGTATAAGAGAAAATTTTAGAAAGGACTTAATTTTAAATGAGTTCTTGCTAATTGACAGTTTACCTAATCGGACATATATATATATATATATATATATATATATATATATATATATATATATATATATATATATATATATATATATATATATATATATATATATATATATGTCTGCCGATTAGGTAAAACTTGGATTTTGGCTTAAATAGTTACGCTCACCTTGCCATATAAGACAAGTGAAAATTTGTGTATGCAATAATTTCGCCAAAATCATTCTGAACATAACGAAAAAAATATATTTCATTGTGTTTCTTTATTATTAAATTAATGTTAACGTATCTAAAATATATTTAGTTGGGTTAGGCTAAGTTAAATTGTGCTTGTTGTAATAAGGTTAGGTAGGTTTTCAAAGTTTCTCTTGATACAAAATTATAAATTCTTACATTAACATAAATGAACAAAAATATATCTTTAAATGTATAAGAGAAAATTTTAGAAAGGACTTAATTTTAGATGAGTTCTTGCTAATTGACCAGTTTTACCTAATCGGCACGACATATATATATATATATATATATATATATATATATATATATATATATATATATATATATATATATATATATATATATATATAAATATATATATATATATATATATATATATATATATATATATATATATATATATATATATATATATATATATATATATATATATATATATATATATATTATTATTTTTATTTTTTTTATTAACACATCGGCCGATTCCCACCAAGGCAGGGTGGCCCGAAAAAGAAAAACTTTCATCATCATTCACTCCATCACTGTCTTGCCAGAAGGGTGCTTTACACTACAGTTATAAAACTGCAACATTAACACCCCTCCTTCAGAGTGCCGGCACTGTACTTCCCATCTCCAGAACTCAAGTCCGGCCTGCCGGTTTCCTGAATCCCTTCATAAATGTTACTTTGCTCACACCCAACAGCACGTCAAGTATTAAAACCATATGCCTCCATTCACTCCTATCAAATACGCTCACACATGCTTGCTGGAAGTCCAAGCCCTCGCACACAAAACTTCCTTTACCCCCTCCCCCCCAACCTTTCCTAGGCCGACCCCTACCCCGCCTTCCCTCCACTACAGATTTATACACTCTCGAAGTCACTCTGTCTCGTTCCATTCTCTCTACATGTCCAAACCACCTCAACAACCCCTCCTCAGCTCTCTGAACAATCGTTTTGGTAATCCCGCACCTCCTCCTAATTTCCAAACTCCGAATTCTCTGCATTATATTCACACCACACATTGACCTCAGACATGACATCTCCACTGCCTCCAGCCTTCTCCTCGTTGCAACATTCATCACCCATGCTTCACACCCATATAAGAGCGTTGGTATAACTATACTTCATACATTCCCTCTTTACTTCCATGGACAAGGTTCTTTGTCTCCACAGACTCCGAAGTGCTCCACTCACCCTTTTCCCCTCATCAATTCTATGATTCACCTCATCCTTCATAGACCCATCCGCCGACATGTCCACTCCCAAATATCTGAATACATTCACCTCCTCCATACTCTCTCCCTCCAATCTGATATCCAATCTTTCGTCACCTATTCTTTTTGTTATCCTCATCACCTTACTCTTTCCTATATTCACTTTCAATTTTCTTCTTTACACACCCTACCAAATTCATCCACCAACCTCTGCAGCTTCTCTTCAGAATCTCCCAAAGCACAGTGTCATCAGCAAAAGCAACTGTGACAACTCCCACTTTGTATTTGCTTCTTTATCTTTTAGCCCAACACCTCTTGCCAAGACCCTCGCATTCACTTCTCTTACAACCCCATCTATAAATATATTGAACAACCACGGTGACATCACACATCCTTGTCTAAGGCCCACTTTTACTGGGAAATAGTCCCCTTCCTCCTACACACTCTAACCTGAGCCTCACTATCCTCATAAAAACTCTTCACTGCTTTCAGTAACCTTCCTCCTATTCCATACACCTGCAACATCTGCCACATTGCCCCTATCTACCCTATCATACGCCTTTTCCAAATCCATAAATGCCACAAAAACATCTTTACCCTTATCCAAATACTGTTCACCTATATGTTTCACTGTAAACACTTGGTCTACACACCCCTACCTTTCCTAAAGCCCCTTGTTCATCTGCTATCCTGCTTTCTGTTTTACTCTTAATTCTTTCAATAATAACTCTACCATACACTTTACCAGGTACACTCAACAGACTTATTCCCCTATAATTTTTGCACTCTCTTTGTCCCCTTTGCCTTTATACAAAGGAACAATACACGCTCTCTGCCAATCCCTAGGTACCTTACCCTCTTCCATACATTTATTAAATAATAGCACCAACCACTCCAAAATTATATCCCCACCTGCTTTTAACATTTCTATCTTTATCCCATCAATCCCAGCTGCCTTACCCCCTTTCATTCTACCCACTGCCTCACGAACTTCCCTACACCCACAACTGGCTCTTCCACACTCCTACAAGATGTTATTCCTCCTTGCCCTACACACGAAATCACAGCTTCCCTGTCTTCATCAACATTTAACAAATCCTCAAAATATTCTCTCCATCTTCCCTGATACCTCTAACTCTCCATTTAATAACTCTCCTCTCCTATTTTTAACTGTCAAATCCATTTGTTCTCTAGGCTTCCTCAACTTATTAATCTCATTCCAAAACTTTTTCTTATTTTCAACAAAATTTGCTGATAACATCTCACCCACTCTCTCATCTGCTCTCTTTTACATTGCTTCACCACTCTTTAACCTCTCTTTTTCTCTCCATATACTCTTCCTCCTTGCATCACTTCTACTTTGTAAAACCTCTCATATGCTAACTTTTCTCCCTTACTACTCTCTTTACATCATCATTCCACCAATCGCTCCTCTTCCCTCCCGCACCCACTCGCCTGTAACCACAAACTTCTGCTGAACACTCTAACACTACATTTTTAAATCTACCCCATACATTTTCGACCCCATTGCCTACACTCTCACTAGCCCATCTATCCTCCAATAGTTGTTTATATCTTACCCTAACTGCCTCCTCTTTTAGTTTATAAACCTTCACCTCTCTTTACTTACTGATTCTATTTTCCTTGTATCCCATCTACCTTTTACTCCCACTGTAGCTATAACTAAAAAGTGATCTGATATATCTGTAGCCCTCTATAAACATGTACATCCTGAAGTCTACTCAACAGTCTTTTATCTACCAATACATAGTCCAACAAACTACTGTCATTACGCCCTACATCATATCTTGTATACTTATTTATCCTCTTTTTCTTAAAATATGTATTACCTATAACTAAACCCCTTTCTATACAAAGTTCAATCAAAGGGCTCCCATTATCATTTACACCTGGCACCCCAAACTTACCTACTACACCCTCTCTGCATGTTTCTCCCACTTTAGCATTTAGGTCCCCTACCACAATTACTCTCTCATTTGGTTCAAAAGTTCCTATACATTCGCTTAACATCTCCCAAAATCTCCTCTCTCCTCTACACTCCTCTCTTCTCCAGGTGCATACACGCTTATTATGACCCACTTTTCGCATCCGACCCTTATTTTAATCCACATAATCCTTGAATTTACACATTTATATTCCCTCTTTTCCTTCCATAACTGATCCTTCAACATTATTGCTACCCCTTCCTTAGCTCTAACTCTCTCAGATACTCCTGACTTAATCCCATTTATTTCTCCCCACTGAAACTCGCCTACCCCCTTCAGCTTTGTTTCGCTTAGGCCAGGACATCCAACTTCTTTTCATTCATAACATCGGCAATCATCTCTTTCTTATCATCCGCACTACATCCACGCACATTCAGACACCCCAATTTTATAAAGTTTTTCTTCTTCTCGTTTTAGTAGATTTGTACAGGAGAAGGGGTTACTAGCCCATTGCTCCCGGCATCTTAGTCGCCTCATACGACACGCATGGCTTACGGAGGAAAGATTCTTTTCCACTTCCCCATGGACAATAGAGAAAATAAAAAGAACAAGAGCTATTAAGAAAAAGAAGAAAAACCTAGATGTGTGTATGTATATATATGCATGTGTATGCCAGTGTAGTGTGACCTAAAGTGTAAGTAGAAGTAGCTAGATATACCTGTTATCCAGCGTGTTTATGAGACAGAAAAAGACACCAGCAATCCTACCATCATGTAAAACAGTTTCAGGTTTCTGTTTCACAGTCACCTGGCAGGACGGTAGTACCTCCCTGGGTGGTTGCTGCTACCAACCTACTACCTACTATATATATATATATATATATATTATATATATATATATATATATATATATATTATATATATATATATATATATATATATATATATATATATATATATATATATATATATATATATATATATATATATATATATATATATATATATATAGCCTCGGAGAAGTGGATAAAAGGCTTTAAGGAAGAATATTTGGATTTCTTTCTGAAGCCATTTGAATATTCCACTGCTCCTACCACCCCATCCTATATACACACATACATGCATATAAATGCTTTATTAATAGACAGAATACATTTATAGAAAACACAAACATGAATACAAAGGTACAATATGTCAAAGATTATGAATCTCCTCCAGTTCCTCCGAAGCCGGACCGAGCCAAGTATGCAGCATGCGTTTCCCTCTGGATGGCCACGCTGAGACGCTGGAACATGAACGTGGCTGCCCTTGGGTCCCTGGTGGTGTCGATGAGTCTGGAACCCAGTTCTTTAAGGAAACGTGTTGCATTTTTTCCCCACGCTCCCAAGGTCTCTGATCCCACTGGGACAAATTTATACTGTTGCCTTATGCCCTGTACTTGCCGATCTTGTACTCCTCTCTGTGGTCAGCAGCTCCTCCCTGTCGCCCAACACTGTGATGGATGTAGGTGCAGCCAGTGTCGACACACAGGTATAATCCCATGCTAAGAGCTTGCCATTCTTCCAAGGATAGATGGTGATCCCGTCGGGGCGGTTTGCTGGGTTGTGGGCGTTGTTGGCTGCTAGTGATCGAGGCTCTCTCTCGGCTGGGCATCCAGCTGTAGCAAGGTTCTCTTTATGATGTCGTTGACCTCATTGTGTCTTGCATGCCAACCCTTGGTTTTAGAACAGTTAAGACCATGTAGACCATATTGGTAGGCTTGCGCATCGCTGCAAATACACGTATATTCCGTGTGAATAGGGGCAGCAAGGCGCAGAGCCACTGCAATACGAAGGGTCTTAGGGTCCAGGCGTGGTCCCATGGCCGAAATGGGAACTGTTTGGAGGAAGTCCCCAGAGTGATGTGCACTCACAGCTAGGAGACGGGACAGTCTCCCTGTCTGATTTACGGCCCTGAGCATATTGGCAAGTATCTTTTCAGAAAATATATATATATATATATATATATATATATATATATATATATATATATATATATATATATATATATATATATGTCTGTAACTGGATGATGGCACTCTGGCAGGTACTGGGGAGTCCCTGTTAGAGGACCTACAACGGGTGAAGACACAGGGAGAAGCCTTAGGACTCATCCTTAATCCCTCAAAGTGTGAAATTATCACAACAAATCAGGAAATAATCAATGCGGTGCAAACAATCCTCCCAGAAGTCACTACTACCACTCCATCCAACAGTACCCTCCTGGGAGCACCGCTGGGTCACCACGCCATCGACACTGTCCTCAAGGACAAAGTGAATTACCTGAAAAGAATGGAGAGAATAAGTGATCTTGATGCCCATGATGCCCTGTATCTCCTCACAACGTGTCTTACTATGCCAAGACTCACTTACTTCTTGAGGTGCGCACCCTCTTTTGAAAACCCAACACTTGACGAGTATGACGCACACCTGAGATCAACCTTCAAGAAGGCACTGAATCTGTCACTAGAGGATCAACAATGTGAGCAGGCAACCCTCCCAGTGCGACTGGGAGGTATAGGGGTGCGCAAAGCAAGGCAGGTAGTGTTACCTGCATTTCTGTCATCGTGTTTGGCCTCCTGTGGATTAGTCAAGAGGATTGTCCCTGAACGTTTGAGAGGTGTGGTGGGAGCTCAAGACCCCAAGTTTATTGAAGCAGCAGTGCAGTGGGACATCCTGGCAGACTCCTCCAGTAGACCAGCTCCTCCCAAAGAGCACAAACAGTCCCACTGGGACAAACCAATCATGGAAAAAATTGCCAACACAATGCTCACCAACGCTTCAGGAAAGGACAAAGCTCGTCTCCTAGCGGTGAAGGCACCACACTCAGGAGATATCCTTCTAGCTGTTCCGAATTCCTCTCTGGGAAATCGACTCGACTCACAGGCCATTCGGATTGGTGTTGCTCTTCGCCTAGCCGCCCCCATACTCACCGAACATAGGTGTATTTGCGGCAGGGCGACGGCTGATCAATTCGGACTTCATGGTCTCGTGTGTCACACATCAGAAGGAAGTATGCAAGACATGAGGGAGGTCAATGACATCATAAGAAGCCTCGCCACAGCCCGTTGCCCAGCTCAGCAGGAACCCCAAGTGCAAAGGTCTGATGGAAGTCAAAAGCGTCCTGATGGAGCCACCATGCTACCCTGGAAGGATGGTAAGCAGATTGCTTGGGACTACACCTGTGCTGCCACATTGGCAGACACCTACCTGCCACACTCCTTAGCCGAAGGGGTGGAGCTGCCAGCCACAGGAAGACCCAGAAGACCCGCAAATATGAAGACCTTCCCTCTTGCTATAACTTCATCCCAAAGGTCGGAGACCCATGGAGCATGGGGCAAGTGTGCTCTAAAGTTTCTCAAGGAGCTGGGTGGAAAATTCATCATGAAAACCAAGGACCACAGGGCGACCAGCTTCCTCTTTCAGAGACTCAGTGTTGCGATCCAGAGGGGAAATGCCTGCAGTATTTTGGGCACGCGGCCCACTACCGGGAGCTGGACGAAGTATTTGACATGTAGCTCTGAGTTGTCATCTATGTTGTTTTACTCACTATTGTATTCTTGTTAATGTATTTTGACAATGTATTGTATCTTGAAATAAATTTTATATATATTTAATAAAAGATGGGGTGGTAGGTGAAGTGGAATATTCAAATGGCTTCAGAAAGACATCCAAATATTCTTCCTTGAAGCCTTTTTATCCACTTCTCCGAGGCTATGGGACCCACAATTTACACCAGAGGTGGACCCCATCCTATATATATATATATATATATATATATAGATATATATATATATATATATATATATATATATATATATATATATAAGAAATCATGAAACAAGTGATTTCAAATCATTAACAGAACTGAGGTTTGCCAGGACTCGATCCTACGATCCCATGCCCAGCACTGTGTGAACTGAACAAAGTCGCATCACTCTTCCACTGGACCACCATCCTTAAACACCAGGCACTCAGTAGTACTGAGTGTGTTATCCTGATGCAAGGACATTCGTGGCAATGGAGCCTCAGAGACTAATTTGATCGTCATATTGTTTGGTGTACCAGCCTTCATGAACAGTCTATATATCAATAAAATCACGAAACAAGTTATTTTCAATCATTAGCATGACTGCGGCTTGACCAGGACTCTGGCTGGGCATGGGATCGCAGGATCGAGTCCTGGTGTGGACGCCTCTATGCTAATTTCATTCTACTCCCTGTTTGGTGTACTAGCTCAACAAGCAGTATATTATATTATTGTAACCACGAACGAGTGGTACTAATCAATAACTACACTGCACTAGCCAGGGGTCGAACCCGTGCTGCTTTGGCCCGCCTCATAGTGAGCGAAAACACATGACGCTCTAGATCATTTTACCACACAATCCTTAAGAGTAGCACATACAGTAGAACTGAATGTTGTACTTGCTACCCAAGGACATACGGTGAAGTGGACAGGGAGTAGAATGAAATTCGCTTAGAGGCGTCCACACCGTATGTCCCTGAGTAGCGAGCACAACATTCAGTTCAACTGGATGCGCTACTCTTTAGATTGTGTTGGTTAAGTGGTCCAGAGCGTTATGTCTTCTCGCTCACCATGAGACGGGCCAAAGCAGCATGGGTTCGACCCTGGCTAGTGCATCTGTTATTGATCAATACCAATCGATCGTGGTTACAATAATATATATATATATATATATATATATATATATATATATATATATATATATATATATATATATATATATATATATATATATATATATATATACATATATATATATATATATATATATATATATATATATATATATATATATATATATATATATATATATATATATATATATATTGATGTGTATTCAGATACAGGTTTTACTGCTAAATAATGCTCTATATTATCTACTCTGTTTACTCCTCTAGTACATTATCATCCTACGGCAACTCGTTCGCTTGTGTAATCTGGGAGGACTTCCTAAAGAATCGGCCATACTTCAGCCGTCTCAGTGAAGCCAGGGCAACCAATGTTATTAAACTCCTCTGTAAGTATTCTTTACATGATAACTAAGCTTACTGTGGTCGTACCAGACTTAAAGGCCCCATATATATTAACCAGTAGGGAAAGTCTCGCTAATGCTAGTCATCCCTCCTTTCATCTTACTCTGCATGTGAAATGCTGTCTCATGGATTTCCTGTAAGTCAAAAGGCCCCTTATAGATGATTTCCAGTCAATATGAGAGAAAATTATTGTTTTCTGTAATTAACCTAACCTTCTGCGATTCCTTGCACTGTATCTCAGGTTTCACAAGTGATTAAAACTCTGTGTCACTTCATCCTTATTAGCCACTAAGTGTAAATAAATGCCCTCATGAAGCCTAGAAGCGTCAGCTGAAATCAAAGCTCGACTTCAACGCAATGAAAACGCAAGAGTACCTAAATACTCGATTGCAAAGACACCACATTTTAAAAAGAGAGAGAGAGAGAGAGAGAGAGAGAGAGAGAGAGAGAGAGAGAGAGAGAGAGAGAGAGGGGAGAGGGGGGGCCTGGGATATTTATCTCCTGAACTCCCTTAAAATTTTAAATTTTCCAAAAATCTTACAGATTTAGAGATATATTTTTTTCATGGACAATGATGTGAAATTTTGGACCAAACCTATCTTAAAAACCTCACCTAACAACTTTAACAAGCATAATTTTTTTAGCTTAATTCTGCTGTGGTTAGTACGTTGGGTGAGTGGTCAAAAGGTCCTCCCCGTCCTAGCTCTCTGGTGGATTAGTGTGGAGCATTATAGAGCACCATGGCTTTTGTTGTTATTTTTTTGGCTTATTTTTCGGTCTGTGGTAAAGGTAGGTAGGTGAAGAATAGGCCGTATGGGTGTTTATTATTCGAAAGATGTGGTGTACACGGGTGCAGAGCGTGAGGGGGACCGGGGCCGCTGGGGGAAACCGTTCAATCAGATAGGCCGAGGAATGAGGTCGCCGAGTGGCGTTTTGATTGGGGGCCAGGGCAACCAAGTGGGGTTTTTGAAAGGGACTAAGTATAGGCTGCTTCATTTTTTTGGTCTCGGTTAAAGTTTAAGGAGGAGGTTTGTTCTCCATGAAAAAAAGGGCAAAAGCCTTTTGGATTTGGGAGGAGTGTGAAAGGGGGGAGTCGGGTGGGGGGAAAAAAATTTCGGATAGTGAGTTGAAGGTGGGAACCCTTAAGTGGGGTTGTTTACAAAATAAATATCAAAAAAAAGGGAATAGAAAAACTGGAAGTAAAATCGATTCTCTGTTCCCGGAAGTGTGCTTCAGTGGTTAACTTCCCAAAATTAAAGTAAGAACATTCTGGTTGTGGGTGCCCAAAAGAAAATGGACCGTGCTTTCTGAACACAGTTGGAACGTTAACAATGTCCCCAGGGGTTGGTGTTAACAAGTCAACGGTTGGAAAATATTATGAGGCAATGAGAACAAGCCCTCATCTGTTTGGTGCTGCGGAAATGATATGGGAAGGGCAGGGAAAAAGAACTGCTGGATAAGTACAATTCAAAGGGTAATTAGGTCTAAGGAAGGGTCAAATCATATGTAGCTTTTTGCCTAAAAAGGGGGGGGGCTGAATGGATGTCGGGGCAATTGGGTAAACTGTGGCTAAAGGATTTTTAAAAAATTTTGCAGTCCCATTCAATAACGGGGAAAAAAAAAAAATTCAAACGTGATATTTTGCAAGGGAGGGGGTTCATCCCCGGGGGGGGGGTTGTTAAACTTGTTTGGGGGGGCCATTGCTGACTTGTCTAATTTTTTAAAAACTGATAGATTATGGGGGTTTTGGGGGTTGGGGAAAAAACAATCAAGCTGCAGAAAAAGGGGGTTGTAAACAGCATTTTTTAAAAGGGGCCCCCCAGAAAGAAATATTCAAAAAAAGTTCTATAAAGGCAAAGAATTGATAAAAAAGAGACATGAGGGCGAAGGAAAACCCCCCTTGGTTTACAATTTAAAGTGGGAAAAAAAGAAAAAAGAAAAAAAGAGCTTTTTTTCCCCCCAAAATGCAGGTAATATTGATATTATTATTAAAACCCCGGTTTTTAAACCCCAAAAAGATGAGAAATGTTTTGGGGAATCCACATAAAGGGTATTTTATTCCACACGATATCAACAGGTGGTGGGGGTAGTACAATTTTAAATTGTTGTGTTAGAAAAGGAAAGATTAGAAGCATCAAAAAGAATTTTTTGGGGGGAAAAATTTCTGAGTCTTGAAAATTAATTTTGGGTGTTTTTTTATGGGCCCCCCCAAATCTTGATTTGGTCATGCCCAGACATGAAAATGTCGTTTAATGGGAAATTTTAATTTTGCCCAAATTTTTTTTGGGGCAATATGACGAATCGAGTTTGTATTTTCTTATACGACTAAAGGTTGCTTTTTAAAACAGTTTGCCCCCAAAACCCAAAACTCGGGAAATAATCTGTTGATTTGGGTTTTCTTGCCAAAAAATCATAATTAATAATCATGAGTTAATGATGAGCGGGGAAAGGGTCAAAATTTTAGTTTCAACGTATTGTGGAATTTCCCAAATAATTCAATCAAAACTCTGTCCCAGATTCTGTTTGCCGATTTTATGGGAAAGAGATATTACCTGGGTGGGCTAAAAATTATGACCTGACTAAGGTCAGTAGGGGGGGTTCCCCACAACTTATGCCCCAAAAAAAAAACATTTTTAACCCAAAAAAAATCCCCCCAAAAAAATAAAAAATAATTTATCATCTCATTTAAAGAAGCACATATAGGGTATGTAAGGGGGGTGCGTTTTAAAAAAAAATATATTCAGTTAAAAAAAAAAATTAAAAAAAGGGGAAAAAAAAAAATTAAAAAAGTTTATGGGCTAAAGGGGAAGGAAGAAAAACCCCAAAAGGTTTTTTTTTTTTTTATATAAAAGTAAATTAGGGGCAATATTGGCTACTCAAAAGTAATCAGGTCAGATCACTGAGGTGATAAGGAAAGTGTGAAATTTTTTAAATCTTATCTCCTCTGGTTTTTTGGCAGGAAGAATAACAAAAATTCCGAAATAATAAATTTGTAGAACAGGATGATAATAAACTATGCCCCCTTTTTGGGGGCTAGTGAAATGGTCCACAGACAAAAAAAAAATATAACCGAACAAAACCCTGGCCCCCATGAACTGTTTGGGGTTTTTTAAAAAAAAGAAAAAGGAATTTTTAAAAACCCTTTTTTTAGTCTTTTTAACTATCACTACAAACTGGTGGTCCAACAAGTGGAAAATCAAAAAAAATACCTTTTTTCAAAAGGGAGTGACAGGTCCTTTTTATAGACCAATAACCCTTAAATCCATAGGGGAAAATTTTTGAAATCAATAATTCCGGGCAATTCAAATCTTGAAAACAAAAATGATTAATGAATCTCCACTGTTTTACAAAGGGGCGTTTCTTTTTACAAAATTTTTTCCTTTTTTTCCCCCAAAATATTTTGGGGGGGAAACATGGTAATGAATATGATTTTGTATATGGTCTTCAGTAAGGCTTTTTATAGATTTCCCAAAACAAGGCTGTTGGGAAAAATTAAGGCCCACGGGGGAAAAAGGGGAAATTTTTTTTTGGGGGGGGGGCGGGTTGACAGATAGGCAGCAGAGAGTTTGTATCAATGGTGTTCCACAGGGTCAGTGTTCGGCCCCTTGTTGTTCACAATTTATATAACACTTTGATGAGGGGAAAAAATAGGCATAAGCAAGTTTCCCGATGAACGAAAATAGGTCCCTAATTCTTTTTTAATGAAGATATTGATCACTCCTGGAAAATTTGAACAGACTGATGCAGTGGTGGGAGTACTACTAACTTTTTTTTTTCTTACTACTCTCTATCATCATTCCCCCGGCTCTTCTTCTCTCCCACCCATTTTTCCCCACAAACTTTTGCTGAACACTCCAACACTAATTATTAAATATACCCCATTTCTTCAACTCCTACCTATACCCCACTATCCATCATCCTCCCCTGGTTGTTTATATCTTACCCTAAATTCCCCCCCTCTTTAGCTTTAAACCCCCTCATGTAGCTACCTGTAGTTAAACTAAAAAAATCTGATATATCTGTGGGCCCCCTATAAACATGTACATCCTGAAGTCTACCCAACAGTCTTTTATCTACCAATACGTTGTCTTCTGTCATTAATACATCATATCTTGTTTTATATATTTTTTTTTCCTTAAAATATGTATAAATTATAATCAAACTCCTTTCTTACAAAGTTTTTCAAAGGGGTCCCCCTTTTCATTTACACCTGGCACCCCAAACTTATACCACACCCCCTCTAAATGTTTTCTACTTTAGCTTTTGGTTTTCCCCACCACAATTTTCCTCTCACTTGGGTTTAAAAAATTCCCAACATTTGCTTAACATCTCCCAAAATCTCTCTCTCCTCTACCCCTTCTTCTCCCGGGGCATACACTCTTATTATTAATTTTACATCAAACCCCATTTTTAAACCCAAAATAATGAATTTTCTCCTACCACCCTATATTTTTACACTTTTTAAAAACAAAAACACATTGACAAAAATATGACAAAAAAACAATTTGGGAGAAAAAAAAATAGATAACTCGGAGTACATCTCAAATACTTCGTCCCGCTCCCTGCCCTGGGCAGCTTTAAAAAATCAAAGGGATTTTTCCCTTTTTTTTCGCAGCACTGAGTCTTAAAAAGAAGCTGGCGCCCTGTGGTCCTTGGTTTTTATGATGAGTTTTCACCCAACTCTTTGAGGAAATTTAAGCACATTTTCCCATGTACAAGAGTCTCCGACCCATGAGATGAAGTTATAGCAAGGAAAAAACCTTCATATTTGCGGGGCTTCTGGGCTCCCTTTTTCAGCTCCACCCCCCTTTAGCCTTTTGGCGGGTGTTGCCACTGGCGGCACGGTGTAGCCCGGCAATCTGCACCATCCTCCCCGGGTAATAGTGGCTCCATCAGGCCGCGGCTTCCCTCAATCTCTGGCCCACGGTTCCGTTGGGGGCACGTTTACGGGTTCTCTTTATAATGTTTTGACCCCCCATGTCTCATTTTCCTTCTGATGTGTGAAAACGAGACCATGAAGCCCAATTGATCAGCCGTCCCCTGCCTCAAATACACCTATGTTGGTGGTATGGGGCGGCTAGGCAAAAAAAGCAACAAACCCGAATGGCCTGTGGGTCGAGTGAGTGCCCAGGGGGAAGGAAACACTATGAAATCTCGTAGTGTGGTTCCCTCACTGCTAAAAGATGACCCTTGTCCTTACCTAAAGCAGGTGAGCATTGTGTTGGCGTTTTTTTCCATGATTGGTTGCCCCAATATGCTTTTTGGGAGCATTGCTGCTTCAGTGAACCTGGGGTTTGGGCTGCTGCCGCGTCTCTCAAGCGTTCGTAACAATCTTCTTGACTAACCACGGGAAACCCCAAAAAGGACAGAAATGCAGGTAAAAAACCTACGTTGTTTTGAGCACCTCCCCCAGTATGGAGGGTTGCCCACCCCACTGCCGATCCTCAGTGATAATTCGTGGATTTTTCCCCGCACTGATTATTTTCTGGTTCTTGTGAGGGATTTCACACTTGTGTTTTCCCCGTTGTTCCTAACAGGGACTCTTCCGGTCCCTCAGAAAATTTACCCCACCCCAAGACCACATCTCTTTCACCTTTTAAAAGGCATTTCAAAATCAATTTTATCAGCTTTGTTTTCTGGTAGGCCCCTGTGTGGTTTCCGCAGGCTGCGCTTAGCCGAAAATCCCAAAGTTCAGTTGGTGGGTTGGAGTAAACGGGGCCTTCTAGGCGAATGTTTCTTACTCTGCTTTGGCAACGAGACGGCGAAGGGTGTTACCAACACAATGGGTTTAATTCCCCTACCCTTCTTCTCAAAGCTCATAATGAGGCTCAAAAAAAAGGGTTCAATTTCTTCTTTGGGTGAAAACTCCCCCCATGAACTTTTTAAATTTTACAAATTCATTTTAAAAGCAAATAGTAGGCCTACAAGATTAGAAATACGCTGGCCCCTCTTAAAAAATGATGATCTTTGAAATGTCATCATATCAAAAACAAATACTCGATCACAAATAATGAGGTCCCGACATGAGGGGGGCCCGATCAAAAAAATGTGATCAGCCGCAAAACCTTTCCCAATTCAACTTCAATAACAAAAAAATAAGTGGGGCCCAAATAAACCAAGTCCCAAATGATATAAAATGGGAAGATTCCCAAGCATCACAGATCCTAACCTATCTAGAACAAATTAATTTGGCACTGAGGTTTGCTCAAACAAATTCCCTTAAGGAAAAATAGGAGAAGATGTAAACTAGAAAAGGGCCTTATACAGGCGAAGGCAAAAAAAAAAGGGGCGCCCAAAAAAAATATCTGAAATACTAGGGGGACACTGGTCAAAGAAATAAAACATCGAATTAAAAAAAAGGCTTTCAGAAACAAAAACCTGGGAAAAACTAAAAGCCATAAATGAAAATTTAAAGAAACCCAAAGTTTTTCTTTTCTTATAAATCAAATCAAAAACAACATCAGTATTTGGGCCCTACTTAAACGGATGGGTCCTACAGATGACAGCAATTAATGAGTGATTATAAAATCCCAATACGACCGTTTTTTCCGGCCGCTAACCAGCTGAAAGTCGAAGACCTAAATTAATTTTTTTAAGTGCCACAGAACTTGGCGACGAAACCTTCTGACATTACTCTGACCCAAATGATTTCGAAAAGCAATAAAACATGCCCCTGCACCCGCCCGGACAGACTCATGGAACTCCGTTTTTCAAGAACTGCAAAAAAGCCCCTTTCACATGCTTTTAACATCCTCTGGGGGGAGCATGGACATTGGGGGCTTTCCCCAGTTACTAAAAAAACAGACATAGCCTCCTCCCAAAAGGGGGCAGTAAAGAATGGCAAAGAACTACAGACCAATAGCGCTAACGTCCCTATCATAAAAAAACTTTGAAAGGGTTTTTAAAAAGCAAGATCGCCACCATTAAGAACCCCTCAAATTTCAAACCCCGGGGAGCACGGCTTTAACAGGTCGCTCCTGCTTTCCCAAACACTGGACCACTACGACAAGGTTCTGGATGTCTAGAAGACAAACATAATGGATTTATATCACAGTTTTCAAAAGCTTTAGAAAATTGACCTTTGTGTAATACCCAAAAAAATACGGGGTGGGAATAACAAAAAAGTTGGTAGATGGATCTATAATTTCCTAACAAGTAAAACCAAAGTAGTAGTCAACAGAGAAAAGTCGGGGGCGGCTACAGTGAAAACTCTTTTCCCAAAAGGGCCCGTACTCCTTCCTGTTCCTCACCCCCATATCAGACAAGCCAGGATATAACCACAGTGACGTGTCTTCCTTTGCGGATGCCCAATTTTTTGACAGTGCCCCCTTTGAAGCCTGCAAGACCCCAACAGACAAAACCAAATCTTTAAATGGGTTACAAAAAACAATATGAAGTTCAATGTAGAAATTTCAATTATCAGATATTAAAATGAAAAATTAAATCTCTGGATTTCCAAATTAACCACATAATGGGCGAAAAATAATTAAAGACCTGGGAGGATCATGTCAAAGGGTCTCACCTTTAAGGACAAAAAACCCTCATTCTCTGTAGAAAAAGACGGATGGATAATGGAAATTCAAAAACCCGGGATGCCAAAATTTTGACACTTTTCAGGTCCTTGTTCTATCAGGGTGGAATATTTTCCCTAACTCACCATTTAAAGGGATTAAATTACCCAAAAATTGCAGAGAACCTTCAGACCTCTCAAAAACCATAATTACACGGAAGCTTGAAGTTCGTAAACCCTTTCCCCTAGAATGCAGGCGGGTGAGATACAAATTTTATACAAATGAAATTTTCGAGGTTGTACCAAACTTGCACACGAGTCCCCCCTACAAACAAAAAAACTCGGCAGGCAATCTCCCCCCAAAGAAAAACAGGGGGGCCACTGCACGTTGAGAGACAACACTAAGTGTCAGGGTCGACTTTCAACTGCCTCCCCATACATCAGAGGGATTACCAACAAACCCCCGGCTGTCCAAGCAGGCACTGGACGGCCTAAAGTCGGTACCTGACCAGCCAGGCTGGGTTCTAGTTGGACTGCTGCGGCCAGCGTAACGCCTGGTTGATCAGACACTGTCCCAACAGGCCCGGGCAAAACTGGGCCGGTGGGGTTAACCCCCGGAACTCTTCCCGGTATACTCCCGGTATTTTTACTAACACATAGGGCCCTTTCCCCCAAAAGGGGGGGCCCAAAAAAAAAAAAATCTCATGCACTCCATCACTTCTTCCCGAGGCAGCACACTAAAATTATAAAACTGCAACATTAACACCCCCCCTTCAGGTGCAGACCTGCTTCCATCTCTAGGACTCAAGGGGCCTGCAGTTTCCTGAATCCCCTTTATAAATTTACTTTGCTTTCACTCCAACAACGTCAAGTTTAAAACCATTTTTAATTTGTCCTATTTAAAAAAGCTCATGCAACTTTTGGGAAATCAAATCCTTCCCAAAAACCTCCCTTTTCCACCTCCCCCCAACCTTTCCTAGGGCCCACCCCCACCCCCCCCTTTCCTCCACTTCAATTTATACACCCTTTAAGTCATTCTCTTTGTTCCATCCTCTCTAAATGTCCAAACCACCTCAACAACCCCTCCTCAGCCCTCTGGAAAAAGTCTTGGTAATCCTGATCTCCTCCTAATTTCCACACTACAATTCGCTGCATTATATTAAATCACAATTGATCTCAAAACATGACATCTCAATTGCCCAGCCTTCTCCTTTTACAACATTCACCACCCATGCTTCACACCCATATAAGAGTGTTGGTATAACTATATTTCATACTTTCCCCCTCTTTGCTTCCACAGACAAAGTTTTTTTTCTCCACAACTCCAAAGTGTGCCACTTACCCTTTTACCCTCATCAATTCTATGATTCACCTCATCCTTCAAGACCCATCTGCTGACACGCCCACCCCTAAATATTTGAATTTATTGCCTCCTCCATATTCTCTCCTCCAATCTGATATCAATCTTTCTTCCCCCTTCTCTTTTTATCACCTTATTTTTTCCTATATTCACTTTCAATTTCCTTCTTTTACCACCCTACCAAACTCATCCAACCTCTGACTTTTCTTCAGAATCTCCCAAAAACACAGTGTCATCAGCAAAAAAAAGCTGTGACAACTCCCACTTTTGTTAGATTCTTTATATTTTAACCCCACCCTCTTGCCAACACCTGAGCATTCACTTCTCTTACAACCTAATCAAAAACTTAAGCGAGAGAATAATGATAAAATCCCCAATGTTGCACCGGGATGCAAAATTACAGAGACTGTCTAAACACAATGTCCAAAACCAAACCTACGGGATAGTGTAGTTATGTTTTGCCCATCTACCTCATTTAAGTATTTGTCTATCTTTGATGAATACTTTTGACAAATAGTTTTACTTTATTTTTAAATACATACAATTTTACTTGTGCCATTTTTCAACCCATTCCTATATTTTTTATCAGCTTACTTGCTTGAATTTATAATTACTATTAATCACCTTATTTGTTAAAATTGTACTTATCTTTTATCCTATTCTCCCAAATGCTAAAATTTTATTTCAAGCTATTTTTTAATATTAATAAATTTTACTTTTGTACACTATTATACACTTTAGCACTTATTTCTCATTTAATAGTTAACTTTGATTTCATTATATTGCCTTTAATAAATTCTAAATCACAACTAGTGCAATATTTAATCTTAATATTTGTTCCATTATAACTTACTACTAATCATAATAATTTTCCAACCAGTTCTATTAGCTAGTTAAATAATAAATCAATTACACTGTAAAGATATATCCTAAACCTATGTGACTTCTGTTCAAAGTGTGTTAATCCAATAGCTAGTAAAATCAATTGATCAGATATCATATCTTTAAGTTTAGCATTATTCATTGTTCTTAAGTCTTTTAGAATCACACTCATATTTAAAATTTGTTTAATTAATTTAACTAACTTTAGGTGCTAACTCAGGTCTAACTCAGGTGCTATAGTTTTAGATTCTTATTAGCTGAAATTGATACCTTACCTCATTTTTTTTATTTTGTAAACATATCCAACGTACTAACTG